>JBBPBX010051157.1:0-11165 GCA_038048925.1 Garcialebias charrua | reverse complement strand
ATACATATATACATATATATATATATATATATATATATATATACAGGGAACCCCCGACCTACGACTCCACCGACCTGCGAACCACGGGACCTACGAACGAGCCAAAGTTGAAGAATGCCATCGACGTACGGCAAAAAGTTCGTGACCTACGAACGAACCAAGTTAAAAATATATAATCGAGCTACGGCAAAAAGTTCGTGACCTATGTTAAAAGCTGCACTTTGAGAAGTGTTCATGTGTGATTGTTGACATCATTTTGCTGATGTGATTTCCTGCTGATTTCCTGCAGTTCTGATGTGAAGTTACTGATGTACAGTTACTGTGTGTGTTTATGGATGAATGTGTGGTGTAATGGTTTAGATAAGTGTTTGTAAATAAAGTTCTGTGCATGTTTATGGCCCAGTATGTCAGTCTCATGCTGTTAAATGTGTGCGCGGCGCACCGTTAGCGGTATTTCCGCGACCTATGAACGGAATAACGACCTACGAACGGGACGATATTTTCACCCCCTAGCTACGACAGGATCGAGCTGCGAACGGTTCTTAGGTCCCGAACTCGTTCGTAGGTCGGGGGTTCCCTGTATACATATATTTACAGGTGGGGGACTACTGTAACAGCAAACCAAATCCAGATGTGGTCTTACAGTCAGATTAAACTGTAATCCAAAAAAGAAGTGCATGAGCAATTCATTCAAGTTTATTTGAACAAGGACAGCACAATAAACAATGTTACATGTTAAAAACGAAGCAACCGTTGTCTTGTACACAGGATTTCTAGCCATAGGCTAATTTGCAAACCCAGTCACAATGAATGTGCACTGTACAGTTTTAAACATCCTTTAAGAGTAACACATTCACATGTCTTTTTCCAGAAATGTTAAAAATTTATTAGATGGAAAGACAGAATGCATCTTCTTCGGTGATGATGCTCCCTGTAACTTTGGTGCTCTAACTTCCAAATGCAGACCAAAAATTAAAGACCGTGTAAAGTGAAATTAGATTTGTGTTTTTAGTTTATCACATGGCATAAATATGTGTTATTAATCACCCATATAAATCTGACTGATTAAAAACATTGTTTTCCTTATAAAATTAAGTGTCAAAAATCATGAAAATACATTGTTTTCCCTTAGTCTGGAACTGTGGGGGCGTGTCAGCAGTGGGCGTGGTTTCAGCGCAGCACTGCAGCTCAGAGAGCAAGTAGGAGGACTCTCTCGCTCAGAGCTGAACTGTGTGGAGGAGGAAGACAGGTTCATCAGTAAACCTGCTCTGTTTGCTCCTTTTTCCAAGAGTTACGCTGTTTTTAGTGCACAAACAACTCTGGTTTTATTTTTAAAGTTGAGGACGCAACTATAATTCATAACTCCGCTGTTCTGTGTTTAGAAGATGAGCGGACTCGCGCGGCTGCACCGGTCCGACCCGACACATCGCATGCGGGGGCTGTGTTGGTGATTAAGATAAAGAGTAATCACGTTGATAACTAAGTATGCAATGGACCTGTCGCATTTTCTTAGCAAAAAAGGAGCTTGTGAACTTGTAGGGCACAGGCTTAGCAATAAAAAAAAGAAAGAAAGAAAAGAAACAGGAAAGGCGGCGGCGGTGTCCGGAGGCTGAGGAGGGAGACGGTCAGTAGCAGGTGCCCTGACCATTAAAACATCCAGGGAAGATGCAGGAACGAGGCATAATTGATTAGCTAGCTAACAATGAACAAAATATCTATGCTATTGCTATCTGATGCTATCTGCGAGTCGCGAGTGAACGGCTCCACCCATGCGAAGAACAATTTATATGACTGGAGCAGCAGGGGGTAGGGCTATACTAATGAGGACCGCGTGACGAAACGCGGTCCCGTTTAAAACACGCCTAAAAAATCCTGAAACACACATGTCTTTATACACAGTTTCATGTATAACTTCAAAATTAATTGAGCTACAATTTTGAGACTTTTTACTCATTTACAACATTACAATTATCACATTTATAATGTTTATTTAAGGAAATGTTGAAATTCACTTTACACGGTCTTTAAAAACTTGGGGGTGACATTTGACAAGGACTTAAAATTTGATAAACAAATAGCGTCTGTAGTCAAGGCCTGTTTTTATCAACTACGTCTTTTATACAAAGTTAAACCTTTTTTAAATCGTTTTGATTTAGAAAAGGCCATTCATGCTTTTATCACCTCAAGGCTTGACTACTGCAATTCCCTATATGCGGGAATCTCCCAATCCTCCATTAAACGCCTTCAATTGGTCCAAAATGCTGCAGCTAGACTTTTAACCAACACCTCCAGACGTGAACACATTACCCCTGTTTTATTTTCTCTCCATTGGCTTCCAATTGATTTTAGAATTAAATTTAAAATTTTATTATTCACTTTTAAAGCTCTCAATGGTCTTGCCCCACTGTATTTGACTGATCTTGTAACTGTCCGCGAATATAGGAGAACACTGAGATCATCAAATACATTTCTCCTATCTGTTCCAAAGACCAACTACAAACGTTGGGGTGACCGGGCCTTTTCTTTCGTTGCACCCAGTCTCTGGAATAAGCTACCTCTGGACTTGCGCTCCATCACTCATATGGAGTCTTTTAAATCTAATCTAAAAACCTTCTTATTCAGGCAGGCTTTTAATGCCTAGTGGTTCTTTGACATTCTTGTTAGGTCTAAATTGTTTTTAATTTTTAACTGGCTGTTTTTTATTGTTGTTGTTTTTTGTTTTTTTTATTGTTTGTTTTTATTGTTTGTTTTTATTTCTGTATTGTTCAGCACTTTGTGCACCTTCTGGCTGCTGAAAGGGGCTCTATAAATAAAGATTGATTGATTGATTGATTGATTATTAATTTAATTTAGTTTAAAAAATAAATTTAACAAAAAGCAAACACTGAATAGCATCTTTTTTTTTGAAGGACTCAAGTTTCAGTATTTCTGTAGTTATAAAACTTAAATGGATGTCAGTAAACATGATGTTGATGAATGATGTTAAAGCTAGGGTATGTAAGATTGTAATGTAGTCTGTAACTTTTCAAACAATATATATTTTAACATATTTCTTCACTCTGTCACTAGATTGATGTTAGAGAGGTAATCTCTGAAAAAACAAAAAAAAAATATTGTCCCCTTGCTTCTCCAGGTGGTAAATAAGCATTTCTAAAAAGAAAAAGTGACCCGCCATTTTCCAGCCAATAAAAACAAAGTTTGTAACCAGCCAATAAAAACCGAGCTTGAATTTGAATCAGCCAATAAAAACAGAGCTTGAATTCAAATTTCAACAGACCACAAGGGGGCAGAGCCATATATGGCTCTGAGGGGGAGGGATCAGAATGCTTTGCTTGTTGAAATTTTTTCTAAGTGCTGATGTTCTACAGAAACTGCAGACTGAACCTTTAAAGGTCCACTGACATCATCTTACAAATTTGCATGAAATGATAGAAGATATATATATATATATTATCATTCAACTATGTTCTTTTTTGCAAACAAAATGATAAATTAATGAAAATTCCTTTCAAACTGAATTTAAAAATAAAAACCGCTTTTCTCTCTGAAAAATCCGACTACAAGCGAATGCAACATTTGTGACGTAGGAGAAAGAACGTCTTTAGAACGCCCCATATAAATATTCATGCGAACAAGAAATAAAACAACAAAATTATCAATCTAAGTTAAGATTTGAGCTATTTGTCTTTAGTTTTGGAAGCAGGAAGTTAGATGAGCAGAAACAGCAGGTTCTAATTTAGGTCTGCACCCGTATTTATTTGACTCTTACCTGTTCAGGAAACAGGGAGCTCAGTCCGAGGGGAGGCAGCTTTATTTATTCCATTTTTGACGAAGGTCTTACATCTTTTGGGAAAGTGAAAAGGCTCACTTGTTCACTGATGATATTAGAACACCCAAAGGCGACACACCGAACCAACGTTTTTTTAAGTTTTACAACAAAAAAGTTGATCTGGCAGAGAATGTGTTATGCGTTAATGGCAGACGCAGACTGAAGATCCTGCTTCCTACGTCACAAATGTTGCATTCGCTTGTAGTTGGATTTTTCAGAGAGAAAAGCGTTTTTTTTTTTTCAGACTCAGTTTGGAAGGAATTTTCATTATTTTATCATTTTGTTTGCAAAAACGAACATACCGGTAGTTGAATGATAAAAAATATATATCTTCTATCATTTCATGCAAATTTGTAAGATGATGTCAGTGGACCTTTAAAAATGTCAAGTCAATGTTTACATTTAAGAAAATGATCAAAACTGAATTAAAAAATAATAATATATGAAGTAGCTTAATGTGTATTGTATTAGAGTTAGAAAATTAGAAAGCATTATTCATTTTGTTCTGTTACTTGTAGATAATTATTGTTTGAACTGATTGTTTGAAAAAAGGGGCAGATATAATAAGATTTTTTTTCTTCCTTCTGCTACCTTTCATTTTATATTTTGTATTCGTATCATATATGGGATTGTTTTGTATTGTGTTTTAAAATGAATAAATTTATAAATAAAATAAAAATAATAAAATAAATAAAATAAACATCCTTATCTTTAGTCATTAGTCTGTTGGAAACAAGTCCCTGAATCCATAAATCATGTCATAAACCAGTATAAACACTGTCGGACTGAGAGAGTAAAATGACTGGTTTCAGCCTCTAAAACTGTAAAAATAAAAGAGAAATTACAGAAAAACTAGTTGAAATCCATAATAGTAAGAATAAAAACTACATGTATTACAATTTTATTAAAATCATTATTTATTCATTACCTGGGAAAATATATATAATAAACACTTAAACAGCTTTAGATGTAATATTAGGTGCTTTTAGACCGCACAAGATCAATTCAGTTCTTAAAATCATTTAAGATAATTCACCCATGGTTTGTTGTCTATGTACCGAGGCCATTCATAGACCTGATGATTATACTTGATCAGACTTTACTGGTTCCTGCTTCAGAGTAAGAACTTTCTCAGCTTAAAGGGGACATAGGGGTGTGTGACTGGTCTATATATAAACAGACTTTGATTAGCTGAAATACAGTAGTTGAATGCTCCTCTAGCATCCACATGATCATAACTGCATTTCTGTTGCTAAAATAGCCGTTGTTGTCTGCTATGACATACATATTACTATAAGTAAACTATGACATACATATTACTATAAGTAAACTAAACAGCTGTTTTATTATTACCACCAATACATGACAGGACTATGTGCAAAAGTCACAACTGGTGATTTTATTTGTATTTTTCTGATATTTCTCCCATATTACATGATTCTCTTTGAGCATGTGCATCATAAAGTAAGGTGATCCATCCTATGAGGGTTGGCTCATTTACCGTAAGTCTTTCTAAATGTTTCAAACTTTGCTTTTACAAATAAAAGAAAGACCCAAAATGCACAACTCCAACTATGGAGTCCTCTGTTTTTGTTGGTGGTAAATGTCAGCCTACAATTACGGCTGTGAACCATCGGCCAAGTGTAGCACAACCCTAGAATGGGTTGCCTTGCCAAGAAATGCAAAAGCAAACACATAGGTCTTTAACCTCTTCATAGTGGGACCTACAGTCCATTAAGTTGTTCTAGGTACATACAGTGTGAACATTTGATGAGTTTTCTATCCATCCATTATCTGCCACTTGTCCATGTTGTGTTGCAGAGACAAGTCCAGGAGGAAAACCCACACATCCCATTTTCAAACCCCTTCTGGAGGATCCCAGAATGTTCCCAGAGAGGACATATCTGTTTAATCCCGCTAGCAAATTCTGAGTCTGCCCTGTGGTGTATTACCAGTAAGATGTGCCTGAAACACTTCCAGAGGGAGATTACCAGATGATATCCTAACCAGATCAGCCTGAACCACCTCAGCTGGTTTATTTCAGTGCAGAGCAGCAGTTTTTACTTTGAGCTCTCCCTGGATGACAGTGCTCCTTATGTGATCTCTAAGGCTGAGCCCAACCACCCAGAGAAAGTTCATTTAACCTACTTGTACCTGGGATCTTGTCCCTTTGGTCATTACCACATGTGAGGATGGAATATTGATAGACCAGTAAACAACAAGCTTTGCCTATTGACTCAACTCTTCCTTCACCATTACAGACCAAACAATGTCCTCATTACTGTGCATTAGGACTCCCATTTACTAATCCACCTCCCACTCTATCCTGCCATTATTCATGAACGCGCAGTAGATCAGTGGTTGGTGCCGTGGTCTTGTAATTCTCAGGTTGCAGGTTTGAGCACAGGTACCATCAGGAAGGGCATTCAGCGTAAAACAATTGCCAAAGCTTTTATGTGACATTGCTCACTGTGGCGACTCCTGTGTGAACTGAGAAACATACCTTCATAGGTGCCACTCTCCAGTAGCAGTCCACTTTCCTCCAGCTTGCGGAACTCCTCCACGCTGATGAAGTTGTAGTCTACTCCAGGAACTTCCCCCTCTCTGGGCTGACGAGTGGTACCTGCCGACAGCGAGAAGTGCAAGACCAGTGGTGGCGTGTACTCAAACACTGTACTTAAGTAAAAGTACAAATAAACAGACAAAAATGTACTGTAGTAAAAGTAGAAGTACCACATTAACGTTTTTACTTAAGTAAAAGTAAACACGTACTTGCTTTTAAAAATACTTAAAGTATTAAAGTAAAAGTACTTGCTGTATGCATTACCTAATGCAATGGTCTACAATATCATTAAGTGTGCATATTGTATGTATATTTCTGTAATACATTAATAGTGTTGAGCCATCTTAATGAACATTGCTGCAGATAACGCAAGTTTTTAATTGTTAATGTTAATGTTTTCCATCCATCCATCCATCCATTTTCATCCGCTTATCCGGGGTCGGGTCGCGGGGGTAGCAGCCTAAGTAGGGAGGCCCAGACTTCCCTCTCCCCAGCCACTTGGAGCAGCTCCTCTGGGGGAATCCCAAGGCGTTCCCAGGCCAGCCGAGAAACATAGTCCCTCCAGCGTATCCTGGGTCTTCCTCTGGGTCTCCTCCCGGTGGGACATGCCCGGAACACCTCACCAGGGAGGCGTCCAGGAGGCATCCTAACCAGATGGCATCCTAACTTAATGTTTTCCATTTTCAAAACTTGGACCCGGGTGTAGAGACATTTGGAGAAATCTCTTGTCTCCTAACATCCATGAACTGACACATTTTAATATTGCAGCAAGAATTTCTTGTTCAAGTTCAGAAGAAGTTGGTTTTCAAAGTTTTTTGAGTGCAGTCTGGCTCTTTTTGGAGAGAGAATCTGTCCTGCTGTACTGAACAGACTTTCAATAATTTTTCAATAGTCTTTCAATAATTTTTCAATAGTCTTTCAATAATTTTTCAATAGTCTTTCAATAATTTTTCAATAGTCTTTCAATAATTTTTCAATAGTCTTTCAATAAGGTCATGTGAGGTGCTGAGGTGATCATGGTGGTGCTGATCTTCTGGCTGACTGTTCATGGTGGAATCCATTTTGGGTGCGTTAGTGGTGCTGCGGGTTAGGGGTGCAAATCTCTCAGTGTCTGGAGAATCGATTTGATTCCGATTTTTGTTGTCACGATTCGACTCAAAATCGATTTTTCGATTCAGAAACGATTTTTCTATTAAAATTGTCATAAATTTAGTTTCAGTTTTGTAACTGAAAAGCTGAAAAGAATAAACAACAATGTAAACAAATGGAACATTTATTTAAAACAATACTTTTAGGTTCCTTATTGCATCAAATATTTTGCATCGTTTGATATTTATACCAAAAATAAGAACAAATAATACAGGAATGCATTAAATTCTGTAACTTAAATAACCAGTATTAGGTTAGCTTAGTTGCCTGGATTTCTATAAAACAATAAAATAAAAATCTAAGAACAAATAATTCATCCATCCATCATCTTTAACCACTTCTTCCTTTAAGAGTCACGGGGGTCACTGGTGTCCATGTCCAGCCATCACTGTGAGAGAGGCGGGGGACACCTGGACAGGTCTCCAGTCCATCACAAACAAATAATTCAAAATACATAAATACAAAAGGAAACAGACTTCAGCCTACCATAGTGCATTGACCTTTAACTCAAAATAATACACAGACTTCACTTAAAATTATTATTTTTTTAAATCGATTTTGAGGCTTTTAGAATCAATTCTGAATCGCCAGGACTAAGAATCTAGATTCTTTTAAAAAATTGATTTTTTTCCTGCACCCCTACTGCGGGTGCTCCCAGCTCAATGACATATACTGTATACTAGAATATACTTGCACGTCATTGGTCCAGCTCTTCTTGAAGGTGGGTCTAATGTTACCTGCCCACTTTGCAGTGATTTAATGGACCAACTCCCTTCTCACCATCGGTTACTTTCAAACTAACGAACAAATAAACAAAACTCATCATGAAAGTAACTTGTAACACAACGCAGTATAGAAATGTAATGAAGTAGAAAGTACAGGTACTTAATGCAAAATGTAGTGGAGTAAAAGTAGAAAATACCCACGTCTAACTCTACTTAAGTAAAGTACAGACACATTAAAAAGTACTTAAGTAAAGTAACAAAGTACTTGTATTTAGTTACATCCCACCACTGTGTAAGCCAGTGGGACTATCCGAACACTAGTGTCTGACTGGTGGGTAGGTGGAGGAGTGGATGTGGCTGGATCTAACATGCCCACAGGGTTTGTGTCTGCACCATGAATGGTCAATAGAGCTGGGACTGAAAAAATAAATAAATTCATTTTCCAAACATGAATCGGGGGTGCTCCACAGAGCAGCCCAGCTGTCAGAATGCAGTGGAAGTGTAACTGATGATAATGAACAGGATCTTAATTACTCCCACTAACTTAGGCTGAGCCCAACAGCATCAGCATAGTTCTATAAGGACATAATCCAGCTGCAATAATTACCAGGAGTTCTGAGAACAGTAAGAGGGAGGCTTTTCTCTTGACCCTCTGTGCATTGTTAAATACCAGGAATGTTTGTGTCAGCCCAAAGCAGCATATGTCTGGGTTTCCATGACAATGTGGTGGCATTCAGGCATTAAAAACTGATGCATTGTAAAGTGGTGACTTGTCATAATGCCGCTGAAGTAAAATGCTTGTGTCAGAGTGTTGCTAAGAGATGTTTAAAGTCAGAGAGAATTACATCTAAACTGACTCACAGCCACTCAAGTTCTTTCCTCTAATACAAAGAATAAAGTCTAATATGTTGTTAAAAACATTGAGAGAGATTTATTCATGCTCAGAAACCATGGCCAAACACTCAAGAGTTTATAGAGTTACAAATCTGCGGCATTAGTTACTTTGTTTTATCAGACTGGAACCAGAGCCAATGTGTCATGCCATGGGCCTGCTTTCAATACAATTCAAAACTTAATCATGTTAGCTGTGCTCACCAGCATCTTAGATGCAATCTGGGATTTAAGCACCTTGGTCAATGCAAGGCATTGTGGAAGGTGCTATACAAATAAAGTTTATTATTATTATTATTATTTGAAAGTAACGTGGCTATCTCTCTCCACTGCAGAAACAGAGAGAGGCCTTTAACTCAGTCTAACAGGGACCTGCCCTGATTCTTCATGTTCTTTTTGAGCTGACATCCATCCCGACTGCAGAATGAGCCGCCACATCTGTTTTGGAGTTACAAAAACAAATCTTTTATTCTGTCAAACAGTGTGCTGTAATCAAAGAAAATTGCTGAAACCTCAGAAGGATGACGCAAGCTTCTTTTTTGTTCAATGGCAAAACGAGGATGAGTGGATTTGTAGCTTCTTATTGTTACATCAGACATCTTGTTTGCAGACTGGAAGACAAGTTCAGGTCCCCCCTTCTGACAGTTCAACTTCACACTTCATTTTTATCAGTTTCATCATCTGAAGTTGATGTATTATAATGGACTAATAATAACATTTTAGTTATTGCTTTAAAAGGGGCAACAAGGACTGTACATGCAGTGTACCGTACACGTTTTCAACACACAGGTCTCTCTGCTGTCCTCACCGACTGCGAGGTCTCAGGTGTATGAGGAGAAAGAATCCTGCGATTCTTGATACTAAGGCTGTTATCTGACAAGGATGGAGTGCTGCTTCTTTCCACCACATACGGTGAAGTGAGAATACATGTATGTGTGGATGGATGCATAGATCTACAGTGTCTATGGAAAGTCATCACTTTGGATGTTTTATGTTTTTACTACTGTCATAAATCGATCGTTGCCAATATAAACAGGCCTTTCCAACCACAAAAAAAACAAAAACCTTGTTGCCAAAGTAGACTCAAATTGCTACAGAGTAAATCTAATTGGGCTACCTGTATAAATAAAGGGTAAATTAAATAAATAAATAAATAAATACAAGTGAAGGGATTTGAATATGTATTTGAATGTTTTACTTTTGAGATTAATGTTTTTCTGGATGGAATTGAACAAGAAATGCAAGTAAACCTTAGTGATTTTGGTGAAAGATATTCGTGGGTAGCAAAGGTGGGCATATGAACGCTAGGGACCGCTAATGCGCTAATCCGCTTACAGCGGACCTAACGTTTTTGTCAGCGTAACAGCGGAGTGACTAACTTTTATAATTCATAAGCGGATTTGTGCTATTTTTATTTAAAATGCAGTACCGCTAATAACTAATTATCTATCAGTAAAAACGAATACACTTATTTACAGGCTCTTATGCTGGCTCCGTAGCTGCTTGTTTTACCTTTTTCCCCCTTGGTCCCTCACCGTAAAGAGCAGAGAGGAGGGAGGGTTGGAGGGGGAGGAGAGGGGAGAACAGACGCTGATCTACCATGTAGGCAAATGATGCCGTTGCTTGGGGTCCCAAATCAGCAAGGGCCCCGGCCCCGCCCCGCCCCGGCCAGTCACCTACATCACTAACATTGCTCATGCTTGTTAATGTACATTTAACATAAAAATAATTATAGCTACGATGAAAACGATAATTAAAAACGCAATACAAAAACCGGTCGATTTCTGTATCCCCCTACTAAAAATGGACTATTCCATCTTGACATCTTCCGGGTCAGAGGTGAACTCGGGTGCTAACGTTTATGGCTAGCTGTTTGCGCTCGGTCTCTTCATAAATCCGCAGAGAACCCCGCTGTTTCAAGCCAAATTAACGCGGCCGGAGGATTGTATTGTGTGTTTTGTGTCCACCACTCGACGGTGAGTCGTTTGTTTTATTTATTTGGGTTCCT
>JBBPBX010051156.1:0-24683 GCA_038048925.1 Garcialebias charrua | reverse complement strand
GGACAGAGTCAAGGATCAACTCGCTCTGAGAGACGAACCCAACTCTCTTAATGAACTGATAGCCTTGGCGATTAGAGTTAATAATAGCTTCAATGAAAGGGGCAAGGAGAGAGACTACAAGTCCCAGCGCCCATCCACTTCCAGTTTCTGGTCGAACCCGACTTTTCAGAGTAAAGTCGTACCTAACTTCGAGGAGGAACCGGAGCCTATGCAAATAGGCCGCACAAGGCTGTCGTCAGAGGAGAGACAGCGGCGTATGAGAACTGGGAGTTGTCTTTATTGTGGTAAGAGTGACCATTACATAGCTCAATGCCCTCTGCGGGGAAACAACCCCTCCCATCGGGGAAACGAGCCCTCCCATCAATAAAACAGGAGATATTGGTGGATAGATCTTCTTGTTCTCCTGTCTCACGATTGACTTTGCCTTCTATTATTGTGAATAATAACATGAAGTTACCTGTTACAGCTCTTGTGGACTCTGGAGCGGAACAAAACCTCATCAGCAGTGACTTGGTAGAACAACTATCCATTCCTACCCATACCCTTCGAGAACCTCTGACAGTTGCCGGCCTCACTGGACAGGTTTTTGCCAAGATTCACTTGAGGGTCCAGGAACTCCACCTCATCATCTCCTGAAATCACCATGAGCGAGGTGAATTCTTTGTTTTTGACTCTCCCACCACTCAATTGATATTGGGTTTTCCTTGGTTGGAGAGACATAATCCATCACTGAACTGGTCGGAGAAGAGGGTAGACAAGTGGAGCTCGTACTGTCTCAAGAACCGTCTTCGCTCTGCCGTACCAAAGACCTTTGCAAATAACCCCCAGTCACGAGCTGTTGACCTTAGCAAAATACCTCCTGTGTATCTCGATTTAAGTGCTATGTTCAATAAAGAGAAGGCTTTGTCCCTGCCTCCACATCGCCCTTATGATTGTGCTATTAATCTTCTTCCTGGAGCTCCTCTGCCTACCAGTAGATTATACAACATATCAGGGCCTGAGAGAGTGACTATGGCAGATTATATCGGGGAGTCTCTGGCGTCCGGTATCATTCGACCGTCCACCTCACCTGTAAGGGCGGGTTTCTTTTATGTGTCTAAGAAAGATAAAACCTTGCGCCCATGCATTGACTATCGTGGGTTAAGCCAGATCACTATCAAGAACAAGTATCCGTTACCTACTCTCATTGATTCCATTCATGACCAGTTACATTCAGCTGCCATATTTACAAAATTAGATTTGCGTAATGCTTATCGTCTGGTGAGGGTTCGTGAGGGAGACGAGTGGAAGACCGCCTTTAGGACTCCACTCGGACACTTTGAATATTTAGTAATGCCTTTCGGCCTTACTAACGCTCCTGCGGTGTTCCAAGCACTCATTAACGACGTCCTTAGAGACTTCCTTAATGAGTTTGTTTTCGTTTATTTAGATGATATACTCATCTACTCCAATGACTTAAGCCAACACGAGACTCACGTATGTACGGTGCTGCAGAGACTCCTTGAAAATCAGCTTTATGTTAAGACAGAGAAGTACGATTTTCATGTCACCACTGTGTCGTTCCTGGGATTTATTTTTGAGGGTGGTAGTTTTGCACTGACCCTGAGAAGACCAGGGCTGTAAAGGAATGGCCCACTCCTGCAGACCGTAAACAGCTGCAACGGTTCTTAGGCTTTGCAAATTTTTATAGAAGGTTCATTAAGAATTATAGTTGCATTGCTGCTCCTCTTACTCAACTCACCTCCACGTTAAGAACCTTCTCCTGGACACCTGAGGCTGAGACGGCTTTTGAGGAACTTAAGCGTCTTTTCTCCACCGCCCCCATCCTTCGTCACCCTGATCTGGAGAGAAAATTCATCCTGGAAGTCGACGCTTCGGACACGGGTGTGGGAGCAGTTCTTTCTCAGCGTTCTCGGGAGGATAACAAGGTCCACCCGTGTGCATTCTTCTCTTGACGTCTTAGCCCTTTGGAGCAGAATTATGATGTGGGGAACAGAGAGTTATTGGCTGTGAAATTGGCACTGGAAGAATGGAGGCACTGGTTGGAGGGTACCAAGACACCTTTTTTGATCTGGACAAATCATAAGAACCTTACTTACATCCAGAACGCCAATAGGCTGAGTCCCAGACAGGCCCGTTGGTCTTTGTTTTTTGCAAGGTTTAACTTCTTTTTGACCTACAGACCGGGATCCAAGAACATCAAGCCCGATGCCCTGTCTAGACAGTTTTCCGTTTCCGACCAACGCGAAGACTGAAGACAACATAATACCCCCCTCCATTGTGGTTGGCGTGCTTACCTGGTCCATTGAAAGAGACATTCAGGAGGTGCAAGGATCTGAACCCGACCCAGATACCGGTCCTCCTGATAGAAGGTTTGTTCCCTCCGCTATCATATCCAAGGTGCTAGACTGGATTCATTCGAACAAGCTGTCATGTCACCCAGGCACTAACCGCATGCTTTCCTTTGTTAAGAGACACTTCTGGTGGCCCACACTGAACCAAGACGTCAAGGAGTTTGTGGCTGCTTGCCCTACCTGTGCTCGCAACAAGAGTGGGAACCAACCTCCAGCAGGATTGTTACAGCCTTTGCCCACACCCAGTCGTCCATGGTCCCATGTAGCACTGGATTTCATTACTGGACTGCCCCCCTCTGAAGGGAACACTGTCATTTTAACAGTTGTTGACAGGTTCTCCAAGACAGCTCATTTTGTACCCCTTGTCAAGCTTCCCTCTGCCTTGGAGACTGCTCACCTCTTGACCCAGCACGTCTTTCGGATTCATGGTATTCCTACTGACCTGGTTTCGGACCGAGGGCCTCAATTCACTTCTCAGGTCTGGCAGGCTTTCTGCAACACCCTGGGGGCCTCTTCTAGTCTGACATCTGGTTATCATCCCCAATCTAATGGACAAACGGAGCGATGTAACCAGGAGTTGGAGGCTGCCCTACGATGTGTCATTGAGGACAACCCATCTTCTTGGAGCAAACATCTGGTGTGGGTAGAGTACGCTCACAATACTCACACATCCTCCGCCACTGGAATGTCTCCCTTCGAAGCCTCTCTGGGTTACGCTCCCCCGCTTTTTCCTAGTCAGGAGTCAGAGATCTCTGTCCCTTCTGTTCAGCACCATTTCCGCCGTTGCCGTAGGGTTTGGCGTCAGGCCAAGGCGGCCCTGCTACGAACTGCTGACCAAAACAAGAGACACGCGGACCGCCATCGTTCTGTAGCTCCTGCTTACCACGTGGGTCAGAGGATCTGGCTCTCTACCAGAGACATTAAACTCAGGGATACTCCCAGAAAACTCGCCCCTCGTTTTATTGGTCCTTTTCCTGTGGTCAGGATTATTAACCCGTCTGCTGTCTGTCTGAAATTGCCTGCCTCCATGCGCATCCATCCCACCTTCCACGTTTCTCAGGTGAAGCCAGTCTCTGTGAGTCCTTTATGTCCTCCTGCTGTCCTCCCTCCTCCCCCCCGTCTTATTGACAATCACCCTGCCTTCACTGTCCGGTGTATCCTGGATGTTCGGCGTCGGGGACGGGGTTTCCAGTATTTGGTTGACTGGGAGGGCTATGGTCCCGAGGAGAGGTCTTGGATTCCTCTGTCTTTCATTCTGGATCCCAGCCTCATCACCTCCTTCTTCAGGTCCCATCCTGAGAAGCACCTTAGGTCGCCAAGGGGCGATTCTTGAGGGGGGGTACTGTGGGGTTTCCTGTTTTTGCTTCCTTGTATAGATTTCCTGAGGTTGAGTCAAGGAGTCACAGCTGTCAGCCATTCTCACCAATCAGCTCCAGGACTATTTAAGACTACTGGCTGGCTTCCTTCAGTGCTGAAGCATACCTACTTTATGGTACTAGTGCTTCCAGCCTCTTGGTGTTAATCCTTGTAGTTTCTATTCTTACCCTTGTGATTTTTTCCTCGTGACACTACAGACCCTGGTCCATTTATGCCTGACGTCTTGGACTCCTGGCTGCTTTGTGGACCTCCTGTGCTGAACTTCAAAGTTAAGACTCAACTCAGGACCTTTTCAATATACCTCCAGTGAGATCCTCCACCTCCACGCTCCACCCGTGTCCCCCGCCCCCCCTTGTGGATAACATTGCCACTGTAAATAAATCATCGTTGTTTTTTTACCCCTGAGTCTGTTTCCTTTCAGTCCGTTCATCTGGGTTGATATTGATACCGTGACAGTCGGACATTACAAGCTTATAAATAATCTTCTCCATGCCTTAATTCAGATTAAGGCTGCACGATTAATCGCATTTGCGATTATCTCACGATATGTTAAAACGCGATTCACTAATCGCAGGGGCTGCGATTTGACTGGTCACGTGGCTTGGGAGTGAGCCGACTGGCCGCGCGCAGCTCTGAGCGGAGCAAACAGAGCAGAGCAGGGAGGAGGAGACCGTGCGTTCCAACACAATTGCTTCAGGCTCGACAGAAGTCATAAAAGTTATAAATTCAGGTAAGTTAGCCCATGTAAACGTGTATCTGAGCTTAGAGGCTGAAACACCGAGACCGCAGGAGATAAACAGAGCGCGAGCTGGTCATGTGACCGGGTCTGTTTTGACGGTGCCCGGTTAGCAGCTAGCTCAACAAGCTAACGTTCTGCGTGAAAAAGCGCATTAATTATCTGATTTTAAAAAAAAACAGTTGTGTCGTTAGTGATATGAATTAATATAGAACCAGTAAAAATAATCGCATTTTAAATCGCAATTGCAATTTATAGAAAAAAAATCGCGATTAGATTATTTTCCTAAATCATTCAGCCCTAATTCAGATATGAATGGGCAGTTTCTTTGCACATAAATCACAAAATCAGATACCAGTATGACACCGCCTCTTGGTCTGTCTACAACAACACAACTGACGGTGTGCAAAGTTGACAACAATAGCATCCTAAATACACACCACGATGAAAGCGCAATGACAACTGTTTTCAATAAAGGAGACCGTCATTTGAACAAAAGAGTTTATTAATAGTTACATTCAACTAGAATCATGCAGTTTGCACACAGCTGCAGGCAGAGTTGAGAAGGGCCAGTGTCTTATTTTATTGTTTGATTTTTGACAGAAGCATATCTGTTATTGCTGTACATGACCCATGTCGTCTCATTTGTTTATTTTATTTTACAAAAAAAATGTCAGTGCATAGCTGTGATCATTTTGTTTTTTGGAACTGCATGTGTTTCTGCAGTCTGATAACCTTGCTGAACCTCTGGAGAGATATAACCCTGATTGTTCAGCCAAGGCTCAATCAAACAACACACAGACATTAAACTGCAGACAAGTTGTTTCAAAACACCATATCTGAATGGGGCATTTAATTGTTAAACAATGAGCAGATATTTTCTTAAATCTCTCTCTCTCTGCCAAGAGAGGAGGTGTGGTATTGCATGAGGAAATCTGGAGTGGTAGAGAATAGGGTTGGGCATCGAGAATCGAGAATCGTTCGGAACCGGGACTAACTGTCCGGTTTTCCCGGAATCGTTCAAAATATTAATTTGCGATTCCTATGTTCGATGCTAGTTAGCCGACCGGAAGTAGCCGCCAACACCGAAGAAGAATTTGCCGCCGAAAACCAACGAAGAAGAATCCACCGGAAGTGTGGATCCACGATTGAAAGCGTACTAATTAATAAAATGACCAGTCAGGTCAGTGCAGCACTTGCAATAATTTTCTATCATGCAAAGGAGAGAAGTAAAATAGTGTCCCGTTTGACGCGCTCCACAGGATTATTTTCGCTTCGTGTCCGACCGGAAGTGCGGAGTGGTCCGTCTGCAAAACGCTCCGCCGGACTTTTCGCTAATCGCTACCTCTTCGGCTCCATCAGGTAAATAAATAAACTATAAACTACGTCTCATACCAACATTAAGGCAGCTAACAAGTTATACTCCGCTTAAAGCGGTAAGTCAGCTCAAATACAAACACAATGCTAACGTTAGCTCGTTTTTTTTTCTTAGACAAACTACCTGAAATGGCTTCACAGTGTTCACCAGTGTCCAAGGTAAAAACGTCAGTTTAACTGAATGAAGAGTGCCACAGAACAGTTACAGCATATGTTGTGAAAAGGTTGCATCCCTTTTCAGATCTGGATTCAACTCCTGCCATGGATTGCACTTATTGCACTCAGACACATTACTACTATCCAAAAAAGCTAAGTCTGGTCCTCTGGACATTCAAAAAACAAAACAAAGCAAAATAAAACTGTAGAAACGTTTCTATAGTTAAGCAAATCCAACATTAACATTCTTAATCCATTTAAAGTTCTCTGTGTCTTTTAAAATGTTTTAATGTCTCTATTTTTCATTATTATATAATTTCTGTTTATGTTCTCTTTCATTCCATTATGAGTGAATGTCACAGTTTGAAGAATTATTGAATAGGTTAGTTAGGCAATAACAACAGAGCTAATAATTGTATACATTCTCAGTCTTAAAAATGATTTAATAATCTCTTTTTACTGATAATACTGATAAACCTGTTGTTTGTTTAGGAACTTCCTGCAGTCTGTCCAGAAAGTCTCCACTGGAGGAGCTTTTTGCTGAGCAAGAGGCACAACATAATGTCACAGCTCCATGTCCATGAAGAAACAAATGGAGAGAGGGCTGCAGATACCAGGACATCCCACCAGCTGTTCTGTCTGAGGATCCTGCTGCTGGTGGTGGAACCAGGTTAGCCCATCAGTGGGAGCTCAGTAACATGACTGCAGCATCAGACACTGGACAATATTATATGTATAATAATAATAATACGTATATGTTGGTGAGTCCTCCATGTTGGCTCTAATCTGCCCTGTGAGAAATTCATAGTAAATGTAACAAAAAGGAAAAAGTTCATAGCATTAAATTCAAACAGAAGTTCAAATTATTTCATCCTGAAATAACTCTGGCTAACTACTGTAGCTTTTTTATAACATGGAGTTAAACTCAAAGTAGTCTCCTCAGATAAATAGTGTTACCATTATTTTTATATTAAAGTTTCTGTTAACTTATTATTTTTATATTTGATTGTTTCTGTTCAGTGCCCTGAGACAACTTCTGTTGTGACTTGGAGCTATACAGTATAAATAAACTGAACTGAATTGAATTGACATGTCTTTTTTTAACCCCGCCTACAAAAAGAATCGGAATCGAGAATCGAAAAGAATCGGAATCGAAACGAAGAATCGGAATCGGAACCGGAATCGCTCAAATTCAAACGATGCCCAACCCTAGCAGAGAAGTATGTTTGACTGGTACAGGACATGTATGAAAACAGCAGGACAGTGGTGAGATTTGCTGTAGGAGTGACAGATAGCTTCAAGGTGGAGGTGGGAGTGCATCAAGGATCGTCTCTGAGCCCCTTCTTGTTTGCTCTGATGATGGACCGACTAACAGATTAGGTCAGGCAGGAATCCCCATGGACTATGATGTTTGCAGATGACTTTGTGATATGTGATGAGAACAAGGAAGAGAACTTGGAGGGGTGGAGTTATGCACTTGAAATGAAAGTCAGCCGTAGTAAGTAAGTAATAATTAGGAATGAAAGTCAGCCATAGTAAGACAGAGTACATGTGTGTGAATGAGAGGGAGGCTGGTGGAACAGTGAGGCTGCAAGGAGCAGAGGTCACAAAGGTGCAGGACTTCAAGTACTTGGGGTCCACTGTCCAGGAAAATTGGGAATGTGGTAAAGAGGTGAAAAAGAGAGTCCAGGCAGGATGGAGTGGATGGAGAAAAGTTTCAGGAGTGATTTGTGACAAAAAGGTGTCAGCAAAGGTCAAAGGAAAAGTTTACAAGACAGTGGTGAGACCAGCTATGTTGTATGGTCTGGAGACAGTGGCATTGACAAAAAGACAGGAGAAAGAACTGGAAGTGGCAGAAATGAAGATGCTGAGGTTCTCCTTAGGAGTGACAAGGATGGATAAGATCAGGAATGAGATCATCAGAGGTACAGCACATGTTGAACAACTGGGAGATAAAGTTAGGGAGGCCAGACTGAGATGGTTTGGACATGTCCAGAGGAGGGACAGTGGGTATATTGGTAGAAGGATGTTAGAAATGCAGCTGCCAGGAAAAAGACAAAGAGGAAGGTCAAAGAGGAGATATGCAGTTAGAGAGGATATGAAGGTAATAATAATAATCATAATAATAATAATAATGAATTCAATTTATAACACACTTTTCATTAGTGAAAATCTCGAAGTGCTACACACATTGAATGCTACACACATTCATACACTGGTAGCGGCAGACTACCATGCAAGGTGCTTTCCAGTCCTACCGGGAACTACTCGGAGTTAAGTGTCTTGCCCAAGGACACAACGACACATGGTGTGGGGAACCGGGATTCGAACTGCCAACCTTCTGATCGGGGGACGACTGCCATTACCACTACGCCACGGCCGCCCCAAGGTAGTTGGAGTGAGGACAGAGGATGCAGAGGACAGAGTGAGGTGGAGGAGGATGACTCACTGTGGCGACCCTTGAAAAGGGAAAAGACGAAAGAAGAAGAAGAAGAAGAAGAAGAAGAAGAAGAAGAAGATATTTTCTTCAATCTGAACCAAGCTAAGAGCAAAAGGCGTTTTGGTTGTTTGTTCTGAAAAAGTTTTTTTTATTTTTTTTATTTTTTTTACAGGCAGAATGTTATTTTAAAAAAAGAGTTCATCTCAGCATCTTGTGGAGAAAGGAAAGAAAGATGAGATGTTTTGGTACTTGTTAGATTCGTCACTGAATGTCTAAATAAGAGGCTGTTCTATTATCATATGTTTTACAACAAATATGAATTATAACAAACCTCGAGATGTGTGGAATTAATCCTCTCAACAAATTTTTTTTCACTCCTTGTCAAACATCAATTGCTATTTTTATACTTAATCTAAATGTGCATTTCCCACGAGCAGAATCTCGTCTCCAAAGCTGGACAGGTGGAGACACACTGAGACACACTGACTGGAATATCAGGTAACGAGACCCAGTGACGATATGTAATCACAGAGTGTGGTTGGTGGTGGCAGCCGAAGCAGAGAAACTGGAGGGAGTGATGGAAATAGAGCGTGCACATGTGTATGTATGTGTGTGTTTGTGCAGAGCGGACCCCAAACTAAATGCTCCGCCACCCATGGAACTAATTTAAAGACCTCGTTTAGAGGCTGTCACACGAATGGCTCTGATGACCACTGATCTCTGCACATTTACCGGCAAAGGCAGCTGTCAGGGGCTTGACAGACAGGCCCCACCACTGACTGATTACGTACAGAGCCCGCGTGAACTGTGATCTGGTGAACTTTATTTTCCCTGGCAGGTCCAACGTGTGGTGAATGCCGCAGCTCGGTGGCTATTCACATATCTGATCTATCCCAGATAGACTCTCCCTTTCCCACCATTAACACCTCATGCTCATGGCAAGAGACATTATTAATTATTAAGACAGATGATGGCAATTCTGCGACACTTTAGAAGATGAAAAAATGAACACTGTGGCAGTTTTAGCAGCATTTCAGACAGGAGTGTAAAAACCCTTTCTTCATGCTCTAGATCCAGGAGACTGAACCACACCATGGAAGTAAATGTTCAATTTATATTCATTTTGGATTTAAAAAAAAAGGCTAAGTATCTTAGACATCTAAGATATTTGACATTCTGTGTCAAAATGCAGTTTTTAATCCACTGAAACACTCAGTGTTCATGCCAACTGTTTTAATGTAAAAAATAATGTTAAGTGTTTGTCACTAAATATCTAACTTGGTCACTCACGAGCAGTTCAACAGAATCTTCTCAAAGTGAAGTATCAAAGAGCTATTAGCCAAAATTAATAGCAACATTAATTACAGCATGTCCCTAAAATTAATAAGGAGCTGAGAACAACAGAAAGTCTGCCGCAAAAAACTATTTACAGCAAATGAACTGTGTGATTTTTTTTCCCCTAAAATAAAAGAGAACCGTTCCTTGAAAACCAAACAAGTAAACCAAAAAATAAAAAAGTAAGCTTGATCCAATTTGCAGAATTTGTAAACTTATTAAGCTTTTAATATGATGATTAACTAGGATGTCTCAACAAATTATGTTAATTTCAATCATCAATTTAGCCTTTACTTGCAATGAATCATAGCTAGAGGAAGCAAATAAAGGATTAGAATGTGCACAGACATTTCATCATTAACTAATGGTATTGTTCTTTACAAAACTTCTCAGCAACTGTGATCATGAAGGAAATGTTTTTCAGGTTGCAGATAAACTACAGGATGACAGTGCATGCTATCTTGTATAAAATAACTGAGACAGCAGTACTTGTAATTTAGAGTTAACAAGCTTCTCAGTACTGAAATTATTTATATTTCTGCTATTTTGGGGGTAACCAGGACTTTGAGTACATAATTTAATTTCACCTCATGTACCATACGTTATGTGAATGACAATAAAGAAACCTGAACTTGAACTTGATCTCAAGCCAGAGTAAAATGGCATTATTTTAGTTTGTGAAACATCCAGGGGCAATTCTGGAATCTGACCAATTCTAGAAACTGACTTTTAGGGGGTTCTTAGCCCCCAGTGCTGACAATGACTCTTGGCTTGATCATCGCAGTGGCCATTGGTGTCAGAAGCATTTTTAGAGTGTGGGTGGGGGGCACTGGGGGAAGGGTTCTGAGGGTTCCTCCCCCAGAAATGTTTGAATAAAGTAGATATTTCCTCCATTCTGGCATATTTTAACAGGTTTTTAAACATCTAGGTTTACCTATATAAGTAAACACTTGATTCAGTAACTATAGAGAGCATGGCACAGAAGGAGCGCTAAGCTAGTGGCAGTTACCTTCAGACCAGCATGTGGTACTTCCTGTTCATAACTGTTTTATTCAGCTGCCCATGAGGTTGGCATCAGGGCTTTATCCATCTTTTACATTTTTTTTTCCCAGACTACATTTAGGTTCAGAAATGGAATAAACTGTATCCCATCCTCTAAACATTCAGGGTAACATTGTCTCAATTACATTGTCTCCACTGACAACATCTAATTATCTTTTGTGATGATTTGTCACGAAATTCCTCTGACCGGAAAATGTTTGTAATGCAAAATGCTGACTATGTTGTTGAAGGTAAAGTGGGTGGAGCTCCTGCAGGTAATGGACATTTCATTTCAGGACAAATTGAGGTAGTTGATTGGTCAGATGCTGACAAGCCTACTGGATTGATTGACAGGTTGTGTTGAGGATCCGACTCATGCAAAAAATTAATCGTTTAGGAGTGTCATCATTTATTCCAAATGTATTCAATATTTTGGTGAATCTAAGGTTTGAGAACAAAGTGTCCTTACAAAATCCTAATTATGTTTTTTTTTTTTTTTACAGGGGTGCTGAGTTAAACTTTAGGGGTGCTTGAGCACCCCCAAAATAAGGCTAAAATCACCACTGGAAAAATCCATGAATTGACAGGACCCCATAACAAGAAATCCATTTTTTTTAATTCAAATTCTGTGTGAATTGATCATTTGTATCACTGAACATGGTGTGGCAACATTTTACAAAGCAATGTAATAACTGAGCAACTCTTGTCAATGTGCTGATTTGTGATTAGCTGAGGTCACATTTTCAAATAACATTGCAGAATATTATTCATTCATTCATTCAACCTTTATTTATACAGGCTAGCCTCGTTGAGTCACGGGGACTCATTTACAAGAGGGACCTGTCTCACTCACACCAAACAACCATCCACTCTCACACTCACACCTAGGGTCAATTTAGAGTCACCAATCAGCCTAACAAGCATGTTTTTTGGTCTGTATGTTTATGGCTTCTCATTGCTATAAAACTTATCTTTTATATTTTTGTATAATGTCCTTTGGTGTCTTAAAAGGTGCTAACATATTAAATGTATTCCTAATAACATTAAATTGGAAATTTAACAGTTTTTGACCCACTCATTTAAGAGCTTTAGATCTATTTAATGTTAAACTAAGGCATTTAAAGGGAACTTCACTTTATCTGTTTTTCAAAAACTTTGCTCAAACTTAATTTAAAAAAAGTAATAAGTTAAAAGTAGTGCCTAGATTTATATCTGACATTTATTTTGCTAAATTTGTTCATTGTCTTTATTGCAATAATTATTAAAGTAAAGTTTATGTAAAAAATGCTTTTCACAGACATAAAATCACAAAGCGCTGCACAGTAGAAATCATTATTATACAAATAATAAAGCAAGCATAAAAAAACACACTGAAATCATGACATAAAAGCCTGGGGAAAATAAGAATGTTTTCAGTTGCTTTTTAAAAACCTCCAGAGTCAGCAAAATGAAGCTGCAGGTGCAAACTGTTCCACAGCCTTGGGGCTACTGACTGAAAGGTTGTGTCCCCTTTAGTTTTCAGCCGTGTACGTGGAACATCCAAGAGATTCAGTGTCTGGGAACTCTGTATATTAGCACAAGAACTTTGAAACAGATTCTAAACTCCACTGGGAGCCAGTGAATATAGAACTGGAGTGATATGACAGTATTTGCAGGATTTGGTGAGAAGTCTGGCAGCTGCGTTCTGTATTGCTTGTAGATGTGAGATACAAGACTGAATTGTCCAGACAGGAAAAAAGTGCATTACAGTAGTCCAGACACAATGACACAAAAGCTTGAATAATTTTCTCTAGTTCAACTCTGGACACTATACTGTAGGTCGTATTTTAGAAATGTTTCTTAAATGAAAGAAACAAGAATGGGAAATATCCCTAATGTGTGATTCAACGCTTAATGATGAGTCAAGTGTGACTCCTAGATTTTTTACTTTTGATTTGGCTACTGGGCAAAAAGAGTAAATTGTCAGCGGGTGCGCATGTTGTCAGTCCATATAATGGGCGTTATCAACTGTTATCATCCCTATATGTATCGGAGAAACTGTCCAATCTACCTCCTAGCATGTTATAAAAAACGTTATCTGCGTTATTATCGCTGTGAGTAGGCAGCGTGTTTCCGTAAACCCGGAAGTGTTGTGTTTTTGTTTTTTTTTCAGCTTGTGTAACCATTTTCCTAAACCAAACCTGACCCAGAGGACCAACCCTAAACCTAACCCCATCTCACCCTTGTGCCTAAACCTAACCAAGACCCTAAACCTAACCCAAGACCCTTTACTCTAAACCTTACCACATAGCAAAAGACGGAGTCTGCTGTCATCGCTTGTAATGGTGACAACGTACCTTTAAACCTCCTAGGAGGTACAGGAGGGGCAATCTGACCGCTACGAATGGGAATGATAATAACTGATAAGGGCCATTTAATGGTTGATGACATCCGAAGCAGGTGCAATTGTCTGACTGATTTTTGGATGTAGGTGACTGGGAGCTGTAATCCAAGTCTACGTTTTACTGGTGCTTGAAACCAAAAAGTTACAGGTGAGCCAGTCACTGATGCAGGTCAAACATTAGACAAAGATAGTCAATCTGTCCGGCTGGTATGATCTAGACAAAAAATACAATTGAATGTCATCAGCATAAATGTGATAGGAAATATCATAAAAGGACTGAATATTGAATATTGCCAGCAAGTGGGATGATATAAAAGGAGAAAAAAAGTGGACACAGAACTGAGCCTTGCGGAACACCACAAGTTAAAAGGGCATAGTCAGAAGAGAACCTGTCTAAATATTGATCAAAATCAATATTAAAATCAAAATATTGATGGTAATTTTTTACTGTATCTTTACAAATGACACCCCATATTAAGTGTCTCTGTGTTATTTCAGTTAGAACTAAGAAGAAATAACGGGAGTTGAAATCAACTGGCTGTTGTTACGCCTCTGAGCCAGACAGGCAGTTAGCCATAGCCTTAATGTAGGAGCAGAGCTTGTAGCACATTTTTCCAACCCATAAATTTGCTGTTTGTTAACTTGTTGGTTTTACAATGACACTTTATTTAAGTATTCAAACATTTTTACAGCATGGCTGGTTTATGGCAAGTTGTTCACTTCATAGCAGGAAAAAGTTGATAACAGAAAAATATTTAAAGGCTTCTCATTTACTGTTAACACTGTATGAATGGTTTATAAGGTTATTACATAATTTTCAATCATGAACGAGCTGAAAAAAACTCTATATCTGTTGGGTATGAAGATGCAAGAAAACACATTACAGATGCAGTGCACAGGTTAGCATAGGCTTTGGGTTGCCCTCCCCTGCATAGCACTGATAGATGAACCTTGTCTTAAACTCCATTACAAAAGTCACTAAAATAACATGATTTCACAGTTTTGAAAACAGTATATTCTTGGTCACTGATGATTGATGGAATGAGCAATTTGAAAATAAAATTTTAGGTTTCTAGTGGGACAGGAAAAATAATCCATGAATTGTGGGTACAAACACAACAGCTATGGTTTTCTGACTTACGCTTATTCACATTCTTCAAAAATGTGAAGTTAAAGTAAAAAGTTGCTTTGTCTGTCATTGTTTAACAAGGTGGCTCCTGACATCTCTTTCTGCTTGGAAAAAGAAAGCCATCAAATAAAAATTCCAGCCTGTCTACCTGCAAATCTTCCTCTATCTGTGGATTAGATCTAACTCCTTCAAAATCTTGGGCTGGCGCTACATCAGAGGATGTGCAGCACCAGGGAAGTTACGTAACTCATTAAGACCTCACCGCATTCTCCTGGGTTGGTTCCTTATCCCTTTAAACTTGCAGCCTTTGAGCAAATAAAGCCATATAAGAAGGCTGAACTATAAGAACCTCACAAACTCTGAGAAACTTTTTGATCGAGCATCTTGGATTCAACTTGAGGGCAGAACATTTGAACTGCGTCATTAGGCAGCATTATACATGTTCTGCTTCATAATTGGAGGGGTTAGAACAATTAGAATTGGAAGTTATAATGAGCAAGTTGTAAAGTTGCCTTGTATTTTACAAGTTGGACAACATTGGATAAGTGAAACTTTGAGGTACTAGACTGAATTCTCAAGAGTTTGAGAAAAAAAAAGATAAATGTATTCATTACATGTTTTTCTTTTAATAAATTACTCTGAGTCTTTCAGTTCCAATAACCCCTTTGTCTTTTAGGAGGATCTTGTTCTCAAGCTTCCATTACCTGTCTTTCATAAAGCATGTTAGAACAACATTGCTATGATTAGCATTCTGCATTAGTAATCCCCTCCATAGCCGTTTTCCTATTGTCATTCCGCAACAGCACCAAGATGCAATGTTCTCCCTCAGTCTCTCTGAACTGCCATGACAACGTGCTGCAAAAGCCTGACGAAGCCCGAAGGCCTCCTCAGTCAAGAGGGCTCTGCTCACCTCTGCAGATGACTGCACGGTTTCATTTATTTTCATGAAGGAAGACAAAAAGGAAAGATTGAACAGGGGATAAAGCAGCCCAGCTAAACATGCCGGAGAGACTGACCCCACATACTTTAGCTGGCGCACAAATTGCTACAAGAATCTTTAAGGTCCTTAGAGACCAGAAATGATCGAAATATTTCAGTGCTGGTTTAATTACAAGCCTTTGTTTTGGATACTGAAATTGTGTTGGAACTTGGTGTTCATGGGTTTAAACTGTGCTGCTTATTGATGCAAACAACCTTTTTTATGTGCATACATTTGTATGACATTTTCAAATGTAAGATTTTCTATTGTGGTTTTTGTGTTTTGTGTACAGTTTTAGGTTTAAATTGATTTTCACAGCAGTAACCTGTGACCTTATTTTAAAATCCGGCAATGCTTCAAGTATAACAGAAGTTACATATAGTGTGTTCTCTATATATATCATTTACCGTACACACTTTAGAGTGTGATATAATTTAGGAGTTATGAGCATGTCATGCCCCATTACACCAGGGGACATCAATAAAATTAGTTTTAAAATATTTTTAAGACAACAAGGCAAATGCCAGCTATAGATTTGTTTTTTTCTGGTCTTATGTGATCAGTATTTTTAGAACAAGATTATTGACTGTACTGGTACATCTAAAACTGATTATCGATTGGAGCCAATTCAATTCAAAATGGCTGCCACAGCTAATTTAATGATAATTAACATGACAGGTTTTAAAAAAGGTCTTAAACCTTTCTTTTTATCAAGTTTTTTAATTAATTGAATTGTGCTTTTGTTTTTATTGCATCCAGTTTTTATTTGAGTATTTTATCTGCATTTTGTTTTGATTTTTATCTTGTTATTATTATTTATTATTTATTTATTATTATTATTATTATTATTATTATTTATTATAAGTTATTATTATTACAAAGTATTATTATTATTAATGAGCAAAAACAAAATGTAGTTATTGCTGAGTTTTACAGATAATGAGTTACAATGTGTTGTTTTGGTAGTTAGGAACAGCCAAAATGTATATTCAATTAAATTCAATTTTAAAAAATAAGTATTAATCCCAAAGGGAAATTAAATGTTGTTGTAGATCATCATCCTGGTTTCATTAGAGTTGTTCTCTATGCTGATGGCTGTGGGCAGGAAAGATCTCTTGCAGCGGTACATCCTAGAGCAAATCTGATGAAACTGGTTGCAGATGTTGAGCTATTTACTTGAACTTGGAGGGTTTTTCTGTCTTCTTGGGCAGCACCTGAATCAGAGGCAGAACTCCTCCCTGAGCAATGGCCATTCCTCCCAGTGGCTTGTTGAGCTTCTTGTCATTGCAGACAGCTAGCTGCAGGTGTCAGGGGATGATCCTGTCATGAGCCGTGTTTCCCACCAGCTCCAGGAAGCTTCAGGTACTCAAGCACCTCCACAAAGTAAACAAAGATGCATCCATGGCACCTCCTTTTTAACTTGTTTGTGATTTGGGGGGGTCTTAGAAGACCTCCTCAATCCTACTGGCACATCTTCCACTGAGGAAGCGGAGCCTGGGGACTTTGGGTCGGGCTCTCCAATCTCTGGTGCTGAGGTCGCCGAGGTGGTTAAAAAGCTCCGCGGTGGCAGGGCTCCGGGGGTGGATGAGATTCGTCCTGAGTTCCTTAGGGCTCTGGATGTTGTGGGGTTGTGTTGGCTTACGCGACTCTGCAATATCGCATGGACATCGGGGGCAGTTCCCTTGGATTGGCAGACTGGGGTGGTGGTTCCCCTATTCAAAAAGGGGGACCGTAGGGTGTGTTCCAACTATAGGGGGATCACACTCTTAAGCCTCCCTGGTAAGGTCTATTCAGGGGTTCTGGAGAGGAGGGTCCGTCGGATAGTCGAACCTCGGATTCAGGAGGAGCAGTGTGGTTTTCGTCCTGGTCGTGGAACACTAGACCAGCTCTACACCCTCAGCAGGGTCCTGGAGGGTGCGTGGGAGTTTGCCCAACCAGTTTACATGTGCTTTGTGGACTTGGAAAAGGCATTCGACCGCGTCCCTCGGGGGGTTCTGTGGGGGGTACTCCGGGAGTATGGGGTACCAGGCCCTTTGATATGGGCTGTTAGGTCCCTGTACGACCGGTGTCAGAGCTTGGTCCGCATTGCTGGCAGTAAGTCAGGCTCGTTTCCAGTGAGAGTTGGACTCCGCCAAGGTTGCCCTTTGTCACCGATTCTGTTCATAACTTTTATGGACAGAATTTCTAGGCGCAGCCAAGGTGTTGAGAGGATCCGTTTTGGTGGCCTTAGAATCGCTTCTCTGTTTTTTGCAGATGATGTGGTCCTATTGGCTTCATCAGATCGTGATCTACAGCTTTCGCTGGAGCGGTTTGCAGCCGAGTGTGATGCGGCCGGGATGAGGATCAGTTCCTCCAAATCCGAGGCCATGGTCTTGAGCCGGAAAAGGGTAGCATGCCCTCTCCGGGTCGGGGAGGAGGTCCTGCCCCAAGTGGAGGAGTTTAAGTATCTCGGGGTCTTGTTCACGAATGAGGGAAAACTGGAGCGTGAGATCGATAGGCGGATAGGTGCAGCGTCCGCAGTGAAGCGGGCGCTGTACCGGTCTGTCGTGGTGAAGAGAGAGCTGAGTCGAAAGGCAAAGCTCTCAATTTACCGATCGATCTACGTTCCCACCCTCATCTATGGTCATGAGCTTTGGGTTGTGACCGAAAGAACGAGATCTCGGATACAAGCGGCTGAAATGAGTTTTCTCCGCAGGGTGTCTGGACTCTCCCTTAGAGATAGGGTGAGAAGCTCAGTCATCCGGGAGGGACTCGGAGTAGAGCCGCTGCTTCTCCACATCGAGAGGAGCCAGTTGAGGTGGCTCGGGCATCTGGTTAGGATGCCTCCTGGACGCCTCCCTGGTGAGGTGTTCCGGGCATGTCCCACCGGGAGGAGACCCAGAGGAAGACCCAGGACACGCTGGAGGGACTATGTTTCTCGGCTGGCCTGGGAACGCCTTGGGATTCCCCCAGAGGAGCTGCTCCAAGTGGCTGGGGAGAGGGAAGTCTGGGCCTCCCTACTTAGGCTGCTACCCCCGCGACCCGACCCCAGATAAGCGGAAGAAAATGGATGGATGGATGGATGTGATTTGGGGGCTGTAGCTGAGGTAATATTTGAGCTTTTGAGGTGTTAATCAATTGCTCCCCATTGTAAAAACCACCTTGTTGTCATGGTAACACATCATAACAAATGTCCAATTTTTTTAAATTAACCTTTAGCCTATTTAACCAGGCAAATCACATGGCAATCACAGAGCTTTTTTTGCAAAGGAGGCCTGGGCCTGAAGGCAACCTAACATGTTTATTTTTGGTCTGTGGAAGGAAATTGGAGTACCCGGAGAAAACCCACGCAAACATGAGAAGAACATGCAAACTCCACACAGAAAGACCCCAAGTCCAATCGGGGATTGAACCCAGGACCTGCTTGCTNCCACAAGCATTAAAAAATGCCACTCTGCTCTTCCTGAATCTGGGTTTTGACAATCGGTCAGAGCCTCCCTTCCAACAACCTGGAGTAAATATTCCCAGGGTGGCTGAGAAATGTGATCTCACAATAGTTAAAACACACTCTCAAAAACACACACACACACAAAAAACACTCTCCAGTCACCCTTTTTAAAAAAATTTAACTGTCACTAAACCCAATTCAAATTCCATGTCACTGACTTTCCATGAGACATGTGAAAACTCTCCTGGAAGTTAAAAAAACAAAATTGATAATTGACCTTTGGCCTAAAGCAACTTGTTAGAAAGTTTACTTATTCATCAACCTTTGCTCAAACTGGAATGTCTTGCAAAAAGATCTGAAACTCTCTACCTTGACCTCTCTAAAGCTATGTTTACATGGTCATTATTAGTAATCGGATAAAAATGGCCGTTCGGTATAAAATCGCGTCATGTAAACGGCCCCATTCGGGTTTTTTATTTATTTATTCAGCGTGATCAGAAATAATTTGTGATCAGAACGAAACAAGTGGTTTACGCCGATTCATAACCTGAACGGTGTCCATATACATGCTTAATCTGTTCATTTTTTCTGTTCAAAATTCTTGAGAAACTATTTGTGAACAGACTCGATCAATTTATAGAAAAACAAAATATGCTAAGCAACAGTCAGTATGGGTTTAGAGCAAAAAACTCTACATCAATGGCTCTCATGGAATTAATGGAACAAATAACTACTGCTGTCGATCAAAAACAATATTGTATCAGTATTTTTGTTGATTTAAAAAAAGCATTCGATACTATTGATCACACCATTCTCCTTGAAAAACTGAACAAATATGGTATTAGAGGACCAGCATTACAGTGGGTATCTAGCTATTTGAAAGATAGGAAACAGTTTGTACAGATAAATGATGTAAGATCTGCCCTCTGTAATATCACATGTGGAGTTCCTCAAGGCTCAGTACTTGGACCAAAGCTATTTATTTTATATGTGAATGACTTGGTAAATGTGTCAGGACTCTTAAATGTGTACTTTTTGCTGATGATACCACATTTTTTTGTTTGGGTGAAAATATAGAACAAATGTTGGAATTGATGAAGACAGAATTTGTCAAAATACAAACTTGGTTTAAACTTAATAAATTATCATTAAATCTAGATAAAACTAATTACATGATATTCAGTAATAAAAAGAAAACTGTTGATGTTCCATTCAAAATTGAGGGTGTTGAGATTTGTAGAGTGAGTGAGGTGAAGTTTTTGGGTGTTATTATTGATGACAAACTGACATGGAAACAACACATAAATTCTGTAAGAATAAAAATAGCTAAATTGATTGCAGTACTGTACAAAGTCAGAGACTTATTGAATGATAAAGCTCTGTATTTGTTGTATAACACAATCATTGTTCCACACTTAATCTATTGTATTGATGTTTGGGGGAAAGCGTGTAAAACAATCACAAAGCCTATTTTTGTATTACAGAAAAGAGCTGTAAGAATTATCACTAGAAAACATTACTGTCATCCATCAAGCACATTATTTTATCAACTGAAGTTATTGAAGTTCCATGATTTGGTAGATTATAATATTTTATCAGTTATGTATAGGGCTCAGAATAATGCATTACCTTTAAATATCCAAATGCATTTTGTTAAAAGACAAAGTTGTTATAATCTTAAGGGGACAGAGATATTTGTAAAACCACAATTCAGAACTAGTTTGAAGGGACGTTCTACCTCAATCCAGGGAATTGGATTATGGAATGGCTTGGAGAATGTAGTTAAAAATGCCAAGTCAATGTTTACATTCAAGAAAATGATCAAAACTAAATTGCTAAAAAAATATATGAAGTAGCGTAATGTGTAGCCTGGTTAAAACCAGACCCTTGTCCTTCACTTCGCTTCGGACTAGGGTCTGGGATTTCTCCATAGATAAACGATTCTTGCTGGAGGCGTGGCCTCTGCCTGAGGAACAAAACCATTGGATCTTAGAAAAATTTTGAACAGGGAAATCTTTCTGCTCCCTCCCCTTCAGAGCTCTGCCGAACTTGACATCTGCTCCGCCTCCTGCTGAATTTTCTCTCGCTGCCTGCATATTCTGTGTTTATAACGTTTGAAAAAAATTAAATAAAACCATGTAGCGGTGGTCCAGAAGACCAGAAAATATGCAGGGACTCTGGCAGCAACGTAAAACCCTATTTTAATTCTCTCGTGACAACCTCAGTCATTTCCTTATTCTTTGCACCGCAGCGGAGAGAGAGGAGGAGGAGGGAGCGATCACTTGACTTTTGGCCAAAAAAACAAAAGAAAACTCCAGATAAGGGATTAAGAAGGGGAAATTAATACATTTGTGTCACATATAAAACAGTCCTGCATCGCTTTGCATCGCTTTGAATGAGAACATGCGGCTGCTCGCTGGCTGCGCTGGGACAGGTGGGGGCGTGGGTTAGGGGCCAAAAACTCCGCCCCTTCTGTTCTCTGATTGGTCCGGTCAAAAATCTACCGGAGAAATCGTTGTCTATGGGAGAAGTCCCAGACTGAGCAGTGAAGGGAAATGAGAATTGAGCGGAGCTGCGTAGGAATGGCGAGGGCCAGGCTACGTAATGTGTATTGTATTAGTTAGAAAATTAGATAGTTTTTCATTTCATTCTTTTACTGGAAGATTATTTTTGCTTGAATTGATTGTTTGAAAAAAGGGGAAGATATAATAAGATTTTTTCTTCTTTCTGCTACCTTTCATTTTTTTTACATTTTGTACGTTATCATTTATGGGACTGTTTTGTATTGTGTGTTTTTTTGTAAAAAAAATGAAAAAATTTAATAAACATAAACATTAATAAACATTTTTTCTGATTGTGAAAAACTGACCTGACTGCACATGTGCGACCTATGTCATTTCTGCCTAGCTAATGCTAATAATATTAGTATGTCGGGGAAGCAAAACTGGTCGGTGAGTGACACAACATTTCTACTAGAAACTTTGAAAGAGCTCAAAATTATCTGTATTAGCTCAGTCAGGGAGTGCAGTAATGTCTCCACCGTCATTAAAACCTGTCGCGGGTCCATTTTGGGCGCTCAGGTTTGTTTACGTTCATCCCGAATGTAAACCGGAAGTAGAACTTCTTCTTCTGTTGTTTTATTAAGGAGAGTTTACCACTCTGCACATGTCAGTACTTCTGCTCAGAACAAAGCCCGCTGCATGTAAACGCTCATCATGAACAGATTGTGCCCATGTAAATGATACACGTGAATTATTTAATCTGAAAACCTTCAATGGACTTGCGACCTGTCCAGTGTACCTGCCTCTTGCACAGTGATAGCTGGACATGGGCACCAGTGACACTCCCCCCCCCCCACTGACCTGAAAAGGAAGAAGCAGGTAAAGAGAATGGATGCATAATTAAAATATGTCACTACATTGTGTGCTGGATTACCTGTGAAAATGTATCCACAACACAAACTAGGTGTGTTTCTAATTGACACTTGCAATCATAAAATGCAGCTGCTCACAAAATCCACTGTCTCATGATCTGCAGAGTAGCTGGAAGGTGCTTGATTGAACACTTCTTTCCTCCTTAAGCCCGAGATACACTGAAGCAGACTCCGTATACGCGCGTATACGGACGTATACGCTCGTATACGGAGCCGCTGCTACACTCGGCTTTCGTTCTCGCGTAGATTCTCGTGTTTTCGCTCCAAATTCTAACGTCATTTCCTCCGTACCGTCACTTCCGATCGTCACTTCCGCTAGTTTTTCGCTCCAAACGCTCGCGTTCTCCTTGTTGTAATATGAGCAGCTGAGCACGGAGTGCTTTTCCTGCAGCCCACAGCCCACCACAGCCCACCAGGGAATATATAAAACATTGCGCACCCAGGTAGGACCTGAATTCATTCATTTCATTCATCGAGTGAACGGAGGAAGAAGCGGTTACTTGACTTTAGGCAAAAAAACAAAAGAAAAGGCCCGATCAGCGATAAAAAAGAGGAATTTATTTCATTTGTGTAACATACAAAACAGTCCGGCGCCGGGGAAGTTTAGGTCAGACACCGCGCATCGCGTATGCGAATCGCGTATGCGTAGTAAAAAAATACTTTTGCGCGTACTTGCCCTGAGGGGCTGCGCGGGGCTACGCTGCGTACGGGGCGTACGTACGCTGCGTATTGGCGTATCGTGAGGACGCGCGAGTGTATCTCGCCCTTCACTCTCACCTGATTACTGCACTGCTTCCTCTGACCCTGCCTCAGACAGAGTCAGCTGACCCCATTGTGGCTAAAAGACTTCAATCAAAGTGAGGAGCCAGAGCTGTAATGACTTCTATCACATTGAGGGAATTGAAGAAAACGTCAGGCTCATGACGTTATAGATACGTACTTTTCAGACAAATATCCTTGGGCTCTCACACACACACAAAGACATGAACGGATGTTAGAAATGATATAGGCAGAATTCATAAAAATACAAACTTGGTTCCAACTTAATAAGTTATCATTAAATTTGGAAAAAACAAACTACTGGTACATAATATTTAGTAATATAAATAAAATTATCAAAATCCTATTTAAAATTGATAGTACTGAAATTCATAGAGGAAATGAAATAACATTTTTGGGTGTTGTTATTGATGAGAAGCTGACATGGAAATCTAATGTAAATTACTTATGAATAAAAATAGCTAAATCAATTGCATTACTGTATAAAGTAAAATAGTTTTTGAATGAAAAAGCTTTTTATGTATTGTATAATGTAATATTGTTCCATATTTAATCTACTGTATTGAAGTTTGGGTAAAATCATGCAAAACAATTACAAATCCTATTTTTATTTTACAAAATAAAGCGCTAATTATTAGTAGAAAGTGCTATGTTCACCCAACAAATATATTATTTCATCCATCCATCCATTATCTTTACCCACTTCTTCCATTTTGGGTCAGGGGTTAGCCGGTGCCCATGTCCAGCAATCACTGTGCGAGGGGCGGGGTACACCCTGGACGGATCACAAGTCCATCACAGAGACACATAGAGACAAACAAATACAGGTAGTCCCCGACTTACGAGCGCTCTGACTTACGAGGTCCCGGACTTACGAGCATGCATCTCATTAAAAAAAAAAAAAAAAAATTTTTTTTTAAATAAATGAATACATGTACAGTACTGGACAGTCACCAAGCACTTAGCCTATCCTAACACAGTTTTTAAAGATGAAGGAATAAGTTGAATTGTCTGCCTTTCACATAAAGGGAGCAAGCTCCCTATGGAGCCTGCAGGGAGGAGGGAGACAATTCAACTGATTCCTTCATCTTTAAAAACTGTGTTAGGATAGGCTAAGTGCTTGGTGACTGTACAGTACTGTACATTTATCTATTTATAAATAAAAAACAATAAAAAATAAAAATACTGTATATACTGTATATTTTTAATATTTTTCTCCAGAAAGATGGGCATTCTTTGCCTCGTGGCAGCCTGCTGCTTTGAGTAAAAATAATTTCCTGTCAACCTCGTGGCTTGTTGACGAGGTGGAGGCTCTGGCCACGGGATCTGCAGCGCGTCCGTTGCTCTGCGACACAAGTCAAACAGAGCAGGGATGGAAAAGTCAGTCTCCGGGAGCATAGGCGGCGGGGTGCAAGAGAGGTCTTCTCCCTGTTCCTCGTACTCAACGTTGGCGTCATCCGCAGAAACTTCTCCTGAGGCTGATATCGAGATCTTGTCCTCGTTCATCATGCCTCGAGTGTCGAATTCGACTGTCAAGTCCACCATGGGAGCCAGCGCATCTGGGCTGTCGCCCCATTCGACTCGGGTGCTGTCATCCAGAGCCATGCTCTCGAGCTCCGGCGTGGGAGTGAGAGGCTCAGTAGTGTCCGGGTCTGTTGGCGCCGCAGCAGCGCCCATGGCTTTGGCGACGAAGTCCGCCCGGTGCCTCCTCACCGCCTCCAGCATCTGGCTGCAGT
>JBBPBX010051155.1:0-22509 GCA_038048925.1 Garcialebias charrua | reverse complement strand
TCTGTAGCCGCTTACGCATTGGCCGGCCCTCCCCGGCTCTCCCAGCTTCTAACCCGGGTTCGGCGTCTTCGCATTTACCTTTTCCGCCCGGGATCCACCCTTGTTCTGGAACCATCTTCACCGTGGTTCTTATCGGGCCGAGCCCGACAGGGCTAGTTTCAGCTCTCATTTGATTCGTTGTTTGCAGCAGGGGCGGGACTCATTCAAACAACCTCAGCGCGAGGGTTGAATTTCATTCAAATTTAACTACAGAAACGAGAAACCCCTAAAACAATTGTTAGCTGAATTAGTGTTTCTGAGTTAAATTTTTGTTAATAACTGATCACAAATCAGCTTATGTTACAACGTAAATAACACGAAGCGCACACCCATTTCCGCCTTTCAGCGCGACCTGAATGTCATTAAACAGCATTAAACAATAACTAATATTGTCTAACTGTTGCGCGCAGCCAGGGTTTTAAAATATAACGAATAATCTCTAACTTTTACGTGCAGCTAAAATGTCAGGAGGAGTGATTGCTATATGGGCAAGTTGGACACCTGAAAATTCAGTCTGTTCGGATAGCTCAACGAGTTAATGCGTTATCGTTTTGACCGGGAGAAGTGGGTTCGCTTCCAGCCTGGGACAAAGTTATTTTACTTTTTTTTTCTCTTTATTCACATTTTCTTTTAAATAAAAAGGAGTTTGTTTGCAAACTCCTTTTTATTTAAAAGAAAATGTGAATAAAGAGAAAAAAAAAGTAAAATAACTTTGTCCCAGGCTGGAAGCGAACCCACTTCTCCCGGTCAAAACGATAACGCATTAACTCGTTGAGCTATCCGAACAGACTGAATTTTCAGGTGTCCAACTTGCCCATATAGCAATCACTCCTCCTGACATTTTAGCTGCACGTAAAAGTTAGAGATTATTCGTTATATTTTAAAACCCTGGCTGCGCGCAACAGTTAGACAATATTAGTTATTGTTTAATGCTGTTTAATGACATTCAGGTCGCGCTGAAAGGCGGAAATGGGTGTGCGCTTCGTGTTATTTACGTTGTAACATAAGCTGATTTGTGATCAGTTATTAACAAAAATTAAACGCAGAAACACTAATATATATATATCCAGCTAACAATTTTTTTTTTGCCGAGTCTCCTCTCTTAAAACACGAACACTCCACCCACGTGAAGAGAGCACCCCACCCACTTCCAGAGAACTGCCCACCCACTTCAAGGCGGCTTTGCGGCAAATGCGTAATGAACGCGGGTGGCCCAGAGACACCCAGGGGAGCTCCGGGCCACTGAGGGCTGGCCAATGCGAAAACGGCTTGTGTGTTTCTGTGTACCTGGTAGGCAGTGAGTGAGTGGCCGTATCTTGGCACTGGTCCGCCACTGCTGGGAACTGTGTTCCAGACACCACTCTCCAGGTTGTAGCTGCAAAGGACAAAGAAAGAACATCACAGTTTACCAAACCCCTTCATACACCATGAAGTTGCACACAGTAAAGGACAAATTCAGTTTGTCTCTCTGTGACTGGGTGTTTACCGCACGGTCTGCTGATTTAATCAAAGCAAATAAAAGGACAGCAGCGCCTGTCATGCTGAAGGCAACACTTGAGTTTTCCAGCTTCAAATAGTGCTTTTGTTATGCTACAAGCTTTGCACGCTGATGAGCAAACATAATTTCCAGATTGTAGTCATTCGGGAAAAAACGGACCACCTGGTCACATCAGCACTCAGTTGTTTACACAAGATGCTGCTGGAGCAACGGGACAGACATAACCGGGTGATAAACAAACACTGAGCAGCTTGTCGGAGAAAAAAAAAAGGATGAAAATCAGCAAATTATAAAAGTTTGAATTTCTTTCCGTGTTTTTGTTGGAATTTGTTTGCAAAGCAGTTTACAACCAAAGAAAAATCTGAATTTTTACACAGACGTGTTTTGCCTTTTTACTTTACGAATCACTACAACCCAAAGACGGAAACATTCTTTAGTATGAGCTGTGATTAGCTGTACTTCTATGAGCAAACAAGCACAAAGATGCTGATAACAAGATTGACAATGGCACTATTTTGTTGACGTCTCCCTCATTGATATGACGACAAAGAGGACAGTCATATCAGTCACAGTCATATCTGCTATAGTCACATAGCAGCTATATGCTAAAGCTGAAAATACGATACTACCTCCAAATATTCAAACGCTTTTTGTCAGAAGGAAAAGTTGTTATAATTTAAAGGGAACAGACATTTTTGTAAAACCTAAGTACAGAACCAGTTTAAAGAGTCGGTCTACATCAATACAGGGGATAAGTTTGTGGAATATTTTGGAAAAAGATGTAAAAAAAAAAGTAGAGTCTATTTGTATATTTTAAAAAATGATCAAGAATAACTTGTTGAAAATATATATTTAAATTTTTGTTAATTTTGAAATGTACTAGAAATGTAAACGTATGATGAGTTCTTTATTTCGTTATACTATTTATAGATGATCATTGTTTTATTTGAACTGATTTTTTTTAAAAGGGAGCAGATATGATAAGATATTTTTCTTCTTCTGCTTCCTTTCATTTTAGATTTGTTTTTTGTTTTTCTTTCTTGTTTTTCATTATTGTGAATTGTAACTTCTTGCTTCAAATCTGAAATGAATGAATAAACAAATAAATAAAAAATTAAATTAAATATGTTGGATGATGCTATAAAGGCAAACAAAATATATATAAAAATGTTCATCTGCTGTGGGGAAAACTTTTTGACAATAGATGTAAACACAAAGTCCTCATAAATAAACAAGTTCTGCTCAATCAGAAAATACATTGGACACAATTTTAGGAAACAAGAACAGACTCTGAACATTTCTTGCATTCAAACTGAAGCTTCCAGCGCTTATCTGCTGGTTTCATTTTTCTAAGCTCATACACTGTATTCTGTTGGTGCATAGAACATTCTAAAATATATATATATATATGAATCCTTCACAGTTTATCCGGTTTATCTTATTTTACATAATAAACTCAACCTTGATCTGGAGCTCAGCTTGATTCAGTAAATGTTGGAAGATAAAAGCAGAAACCGTCCCTCCAATATGATTCAGGTCAGTGTGAAACTGGCCGACATTTCCTCACGGTTTATGCCAAAATTTTAAGACTTTTCACATTGTTTATTTTACAAGGTAAAACTTCTTGATATATTTGTTTATACTAGGGATGCACAATATTATCGACATGGTATCCGTATTGACCGATACTAGCGGAAAAGTTAAATATCGAACATTCCATCAAAATAACTCACCGATATAAAAGGATTCTGTTTTAAGTTAAATTTTAATTTAAGAAACTGTCAAGTATATCTATTAATGCATTACCACTAATGCACTTTTCACTTGTTGCTTGTGAACATGTTGAGTTTAGATTTGTGCAAATTTGCACTGAGTGTTGTCATCGTGTTAGAGAGAGTAAATGTCATGAATAAATTTTACATTAAACATAATCCAAGTTGAAGTGTTGCATCATTTTCAGTCCCCTTTTTGACATCTGCATTTGTTAGCAGGCCAAACTGACAAATACCATGCAGAATAATGTAGTATTTTAATTCCACAGCAGAAAAAGCTATGTAGTCTCTGTAAGTAGGTCTAGGAATAAAAATATTGGTATCGGTATCAGTTATCGACCAAATAAATTTTTAAGATATTGACATACCGGATATCGGCCAAAAATCCAATATTGTACATCTCTAGTACAGAGATTTTAAAATAATATCACCCTCGATGTGCATTCAAAGTAAAAATATATGCATATGTAAATTAACTTACAGAAACGATTCACAATTATAAGGCTGAGAAAGTTTAGCTGTTCTATATTTTAATTTCTTGCAATGAAATATCACACAAAATATTAAAAACATTTAAGGATAAATTGAATCAGAGAGAGAGAAAAAACTTAAGTAAATGTGTCTTACTTAAGAATCATCTGAAAGGAGCTGTAGTTAAAGGTGTAGCCACCCACCACCCACATGGTCTTTTCCTGCACCACAGCTTTATGGGAAGCTCTGGCAAGGGAGGTACCAAAAGGCTTGACACTGGGCAGGACCCAGAAAGACTCGGTTGAAGGTACAGTTAGTGCGCAATCTGGGCCTGCAAGAACAAGAAAATAAATTACACCTGAAGAGGAAAGTTTAAAAAAAATGCAAGCACTGCAGTTCTCTTAATACAAGCTTTGTTCTTCTTTTAATTATATATTTCAGCCTTATATCATTAATATCTTTATTATAATTGACTGTGACTACATGCCTCTCTTACATCATCATACCATAAGCAAAACTGACAAGACAAGGAGGTGCCAAAAATAATAAAACAACTCAGTAGAGACAGGGGAGGAAAAAGAACTAGCATCTATTAGTGCTGCCGTCAAGTTTCACTCTGCAACAGCATGTGATGGTTATGGTTTCCTCCAGCTGGAGAACCATAACAAGGCACATGCATAGGGCTTATTGACATGTTCCCAATCAGTATTACAGTGTGACATAACACAGTACAGCTGTTCTAGCTTGTCAGATAACACGTCGTTCATTCTGTCTCCCAACATAACCATCACAAGAGTGAAAGAGGAAATGTTTTTATAATGAACGACTTTGGAAGCAAGTTACAAACACTCAGTCAGTGCTTTCAGATGATGAGTATGAGATGAAGCTATGGGTGTTCACCAGTCAGTCATAACATTATTACCACCAGCCTAATACTGAGTAGATTCCTTCTTTTCCTCAAACAAAAGGCCCTGATCCACTGAGTTAAAGGCTCTGCTGAGCCTTGGCCGGTCCACAGTGGCACCAAGACGTCAGAAAATCTTAACAATGTGAACCTGTGTTTGTCCAGAATGTCCCACTGATAATCAGTTATACTGGAACATTTAGAGGCAGCAGGGTGGCACAGTTGGTAGAGCTGCTGCCTCTCAGCGAGTAGGTTACCCTGATTCAAATCCTGGTCCGGTCTGTGTGGAGTTTGCACGTTCTCTTCATGCATGTGTGGATTTTCTCCCACAGACCAAAAACATGCATGTTAGGCTGATTGGTAAGTGAATGGTTGTTTGGCTCCATGTCCCTGTGATGGACTGGAGACCTGTCCAGAGTGTCCCCCGCCCCTCGCACAGTGATTGCTGGACATGGGCACCAGCGACCCCCGCGGCCCAAAAACGAAGAAGCAGGTAAAGATGATGGATAGAAAATTTAGAGATTGAGTGAGCACCTCTAACTTTGTTGAGTTTCTCAAATATTACTCAAACAAAAAGTTGTACGGTATGTTTATTTTAAAAACCAGCTCTAAAACAGATGTGGACTAGCACTGGAACCTCTGTGGTGGAAAACCCTAAAATGACCCTGCTGGTGGACCGCCTCTGACCAGAAGCATCCAACAGTAACTGCAGTTGTAAAAATGTTTTGATCTACAGTAATTTGGCTCTTCTCTAAGTCACTCTGACACTTAGTTACTTGTTGCTTTTGCTGCCAACACATCAACTTTATGGACAGAATAGACTTGCTGACTAAAATTTCCCACCCACGGCCAAGTGCCACTAAAACAAGAAACCAATGATATTTTACTTCACCTGTTCAAAATATTTTGGTTGATTTTTATACTGTCAGATGAAAATCTTTAAGCACCTCAATTCAATCCAATTATAATTTAGAGGCGCAGTGGTGCAAAATGATACATTTTCATTTTATCGAAACCTAAAATACTATGACTTATTTTACATAAACACTGATTTAAATCATTGCATGCCTAATAACACTAAGTAAAAAATAAATAAAAAATAAATACCGATTGCTGATGAACAATTATGAAAATGCCATAGAAAAGCTACTGCCATTAGAGTTGCATTTATCACTGGATCATTATACACAAATCAAACATTTCACAGACATTTTTAAAGACAGTCATGTTATTATCACTTCAACTATTATTTACAGAGTCATTCTTCGGGGTTCAACAATGTAAAAGATGAAAAGGTGAAAATATGAAGCTGTACTGCAACATACCCTGATGCATGCTCAATAATCTGTACTGCAACAGGTTTCAACTACAGAAAGCTACGGTAACACAACAAGGAAAACAGCACCGCGCGGCTACTATGCTGCTGATTCTCTTAAAGTGGCAGCCCAGAATAACTAACACTTTTGGCATTTAAAATTTGATTCAGACTCTTTCATATACCGGTACACAATTTGACACATCCAAAAACTGATTACACCTCTCTCCTATAGTAAAACATTAAAAAAACATTTTTAATATGATTTCAACATAACTGTTGTTATATAAGGCTTGATAAACATTTCCAAAACTGCGAGGGGTGGGGAAGCTTCCTCTTACCTTGCCAGCTCTCATTACAAACACACAGTTTCTCTCCGGTGAGGTCACAGTAGCCGTGGTCGGGGCTCCCGCAGTTGTTCCTGCAGTAAGGGATGTCACAGGCCTCGCCTTTCCAGTACTTGTCGCACTCACAGTAGACTCTGCTGGCAGCTGAGTTTCCTGGGGTGCATTTCCCATGACCAGAGCAGTTATTGGGACAAGAGTTAATTCTGGGGGAAAAAAAGTTTAGGTTACAACTTGGCAGACCACTAGTTTAAAATAAGCCAAAGTTTAACCCAAGACACTCACGAGTAGAATATTTCAAAGCCTGTCAGATTATAGGCAGCGTCGCTGAAAAAGTGTAACAATGCGTAGCCTGACATCGTCTCCACCTCAGGAACCGTCTCATTACCTCGTATTTCTGGAACAATGAGGCCGCTGTGGAAATAATCAGAAAAATATATTGATATAACTTTTTTTAAACTGATAATAAGCCTAAAGTAACAATAACAATCCAGTCAGAGCAGCAACACACACAGTGACAGGTGTAACTATGCCTCTTATCAACAGGTCCTGTTCGCGCTCGTTCGGGCTCGTTCGTAACTAGTTAACAACTAGTTATGGGGTGTACCCACAGGGTCCTGTTCACGTGAAACCGGTCCTATTTTGGTGCCTGCCTCAACTAGGTACAAAGGTCTGGTTCTTGTTGGGTCCAGTTATGACATCAGCACAGTGTGGTCACTGATTGGTCAGGGGGCGTAGTCCTAGGTCGGAGGGCGGAGATTCAGTCTTCTCCAGTAGGTGGCGTATGCACCTGAACGTTGTTTGCAATCCGCCAAGAAGAAGAAGAAGATTCAGTCTTCCAGGAAATGCAAACTGCCGTCCCGCCAAACTCTAGAACAACAAGTTGGAGGAGCACATTTTTGAGAATTAACACAGGCTAATAATTATGTCACAACCGTGGTCAAACACGGAGGTTCAGGCTTTTCTGTATTTGCTGGCCGATGAAAATATTCAGAGGGAGCTGGATGGAGTGACGTGCAATGAAAAGATTTTTCAAGAGGTGTCTGCGCAGGTGAGTGTTTTCTAACTTTAAGCATATTTCCAGTGAGTCATGCAACTGTTTCTTAGCTTTTTTGGACTGCGGAAAGACCGTTTCAGAGACTGACTTCAGGCAACAGCCGAGAGGCTTTTAGGAAAAAAAAAAAAAAGATGGCGGAACGGCTCGTTTCTCTGAAATATAACAAGAAAATCACATAAACAATATTTGTTAGCTCGAAATTGTAGCAGAGGAGGTGTGTCTGAGTCTATCATTTGCTTAATAAATGCACTTTAATGGTCTAATTCGCCGAGTTGGCAGCTGTTTTCAAGGTTCGAAGCAGAGCAGAATGTGGAATATGGCAGGCCGTTTGAGTCGATAATAGCGAGTGAAGATTCTCAGTCATCCAGGACATGGTAAATTCTAAAAAGTGCAAGGAAGGAAAAAAATAGTCTAAAGCATAGTATAATAAATAAAGTCCAGTTGTTTTTGTCTTGAACTTTTTTGAATTTATCATTATAGCCACGTTTTCATATTACGTGATACAACCGCCAACTTCATGCCATACATGTTACTTCTGTTTTTGTTTTTGGTTTGATTTGGTTCAGTCAGAATAAATGGAAACGGTCATATCTCAGTCCAAAAATGGTTTATAAATATGGGGAAAAATCCATAAATTTGTCACTTAGGCCTATAGGCCTGTATTAATGTGTAATGTGATTTATTTCAGGTTAATCAGTCAGTTCCTGTGTAAAGATCCTCTAGCCGTGGGTGTCCTTGGAGAAGGATGGGACAAGTCACTGCACTGTAAAGCAAGTATGCCATGACAGAAACACTCCAAACTTTGAAAATTACAGATAAAAGCAAAGGATAATGATGTTTAGAGGAGATTATAACAATAATTTTGTGTTGTTTGCCAGATGGGGCAGTGAAAACAGCCAGCCAGACATATGAAGCCATCGCTGAACTGCTGCATCAGGATCTGATCTTGTGACTCCAGACTACACATCAACTGCAGCCGAACAGACCTCAGAGCTTCTCCTGATGCTCTGCTCTCCTGCACCTTGTCCACATTGTGCCAAAGATGTCCTCGGTGCCTCAGTAAAAAAAAAAACAGTCCTGCATTGACAACACAAACAGGTCCTATGAACTCAGCAGATGTCAAACAAGCTCAGTTTGTGACGGAGCAGGGGTACTGTGACTTCATGGTGTTTTTCATTCAACCTTTATTTAGTCAGGTAAATCTCATTGAGCCTCGTGGACTCTTTTACAAAAGCGACCTGCTACAAACTAAAGAACTTTAGTTCTGGGTCAGATGACTTTATTCACAGAGGATTGTGTCTGATGGTGAGTTCTTTACAGAAGCAGTGAAAAATGTAGAAATGTTCTACAGGTCAGCATTTTTACCTGAGCTATTGGCCAAATTTTACTTTTAATTATTGTTACATGTTTTGGAACAACAAGTTAAGATTCCAGTGATGATATTTTAAGTTCATATTTCATACATAACTGCAGATTTAGTAATATGTTTTTCTGTTTCTACAAATAACACCAATCTTTCATTTTTTTAAACTGTTACAATTTTATTGACATGTAACATTTACAGTGTTTAAATAAAGTTGCTTTGATATTTTGATTGGAATTGATTGATTACATATTGTTAAGTTTATATTACAAATGTTTTAGTTTGGAACACACTTGTTGATCAACTGGGACAATGGAGCGGCGCAGATTTTTTAGGATGCATGCCACTTTCAGTTTTGTCCAAAGTAGTGTACTCCACCATCATCAATGTGTGTATATATAAATATATATATATATATATATATATATATATATATATATATATATATATATATATATATATATATATATATATATATATATATATATGTATATATGTACTGTATATATAAATATATATGTATATATATATATGTATATATATATACATGTATATACAGTATTTTCTGGTGTATAGGTCGCACCTGTGTATAGGTCGCATTGTCCAATTATCACCAATAGATTGGAAAAATCCCTAGATAGGTCGCACCGGTGTATAGGTCGCACCTACGTTTAGCTCTGCTGCAAATGTCTGCCACAGGAGCGCACAGCAAGGCTTTTAAGAAGATTAACACTTAAAAACAATTATTTGTTTGATAAAAATTATAGCAAATATATGTCTGAGCTGAACTTTTCCTTAATAAATGAACGTAATTGTGAAATGAGCTGGATTTAAAAATTTGTTTCGCCGAAAGTGATAACAAGCCATATATAGGTCGCACCGGTGTATAGGTCGCAGGCCTTGAAAAAAACATAAAAAGGTGCGACCTATACACCGGAAAATACGGTATATATACTCACGCATATGTTTGTATGTGTACACATGTATGTATATACAATATATATACATATATGTGTATATATACACACACATATATATATATATATATATATACTGTATATGAACATTTGTCTGTGGCTGAAAAAGCCACAGACAAAGCAGAATGTTCAAAAAAGAAACAAGCTCATCCACTTTGGTTGTGTGTTCTTTTCCAGCTCTTCTTCTAATGTGTGTGTTAGTGGTTAATAAAGAGCTTAATGTATCACTAGCGCCACCAGCTGGTTAGAAGCGTTGATATTAATGATCCACCCACTGCAGGAGAATTACCCGCCCACTGCAGGAGAACTTCACGCCCACTAAAGGGGTCCTAAGCGTGCAGTGGGTACAGAAATAAACCGGTCCCATAGGAACTGGCCCAAACTAGCCACAATGGGACCTTACAGGAACCAGACCTGTTGATAAGAGGCACTATGTGTTCTGGCAGAGCCAATGATTGATTTTTTTTATTGACTGTTCAAAACAAACAGGCTTCACAGTTATGACATCAAACTTGAGAAGACATGACACACTAGAAAGTCTAACCTAAAAATAAATAAAAATTCACTCCTGTTGGAGATTCTCACCTGAAGACAGCAATCAGAGGAGCGTAAACAGAGTCTCCATCATAGACGTACATGTGATCCCAACTACACTCTGTGGCAAAGTGGTTGAACCTTAACCTCAGAACTGCATTTGGGCTGAAGAACGAGTAAAAAAAAAGGTTTCAGTAACAAGGAAGAACATTTACACCTTCATAACAAATCAGGTTTCCAAACAGCAGGAAGCCTAAACTAAATGGTAACTTTTAGTGCACTGCAACCTGACATGACATACACATGTCCTTTAATTTTTTTCAAGCCTGACTATTTGAAAAAGAGGTTTTAATGCCAATACATTTTTTATCACGGAATGAAAAAATAGCTATAAAATGCAAATTTTGTTTATTCTAGGTCTAAGTGCTGATTTAGCTTTCGGACAACTGTATTAGTTTATTTAATAATTTTCGTGCATTTATTGCAATCTAGTTCTGCATACTCTGAACTAATTTAGCTATTCATAAATCAAACATTCAGCTCAAACACATGGGTGCAAATACTGATTGTTTCAGTTCCTTTAAAACAGTTATTTTAGAATCTGCTTCAGCGTACTGTACTTGATCTGTTTTTGTCTGTGTGCTACTTTAAGTTTTACCTACTGTTCTGCTACTTTTTGCTTTCAGCTATTGTTTTGATAAGTTTAGCCTTTAGCCAGTGTTTTCGTGTTAACAACTCGTTTCAAATCCTCCAGGAAGTGTCAACAAAGCCATTTAGCAGTTAGTACATAAAATGCAATGTTTCTAGTTACTAGGCCTGTCACGATAACAAATTTTGCTGGGCGATTAATTGTATCAGAAATTCTGGCAATAAACGATAATACTGTTTGAAATTTGATAATACCGGTAATTAGTAATTATTGTCAAATTTAAGAAGAAATGTTTTATTTGTTTTGCGTGTAGTACCTTTTTCGACTACCAGATGGCAGTATAAGACTGAACTGAAGGATGGATAGTAAGGGAGTGAGCAGCGTGTCTCTTTAAAGCGCTTTGGGGCCCCTCATCGGGGGCTGGAAAGCGCTATATAAATAAGCTCCATTTACCATTCATTTACCATTTCAAATTCAAGATCTTTTTATTGAATTTTTCTTTTTTTTTCCAACAAAAAAAACAGAATATCATTAAACAGCAAAGATGATAATGAAACATCACCACACCAAAGGAAAAAAATAAAATAAAATAAAAAATAATCCCTACCCAATCACTGCCAAAAGGAAAGGGAATTAATAAATAAAAGGTAAAATAGCCAAGAGACTGCATTAACCTGAATAAGTTGTGTTGTCAAAGAGACTGGAATAAATTCAGGAAAGGTCCCCAAACATTCTCAAATTTACCCTCTTTCTGTTGGAGTGTGAATCTGATTTTCTCCAACTTTAAACAGGACATGATGTCAGCCAACCACTGAGCGTGAGTGGGTGGAGACGGTTCTTTCCACCTTAGCAAAATAGCTCGTCTGGCCAGGAGAGAGGTGAACGATATTACGTGTTGTTGGTTTTTATTTAGGTTTGTCATGCCCTCTACAAGACCAAACAGAGCAATCAGTGGGTCAGGATTCAGACGTGTATCTAGTACACGTGATAAAGTCTGAAAGATTTCCCGCCAATATTTGTTCAGAGATGGGCAAAACCAAAACATATGGGAGAGAGAGGCTTCAGCATGTTTGCATCTCACACAGTATGGGCTGACATCAGGATACATAGAGGACAATTTCAGTTTAGAGATGTGAGCTCTGTGCACCACTTTAAATTGTATTAGACAATGTCTAGCACAGAGAGAACTGGAGCTCACCAGTCTGAGTATGGAGGTCCAAGAGTCCTCTGAAATAGAGGAGCCAAGATCCTCTTCCCAAGCAGCTTTGATTTTATCTGAGGAAGCACGCTTCAAATCCAATAGTTTACTATAAATGAATGAAATGGAATGTTTTTTATTTGGGTCTAGAGAAAGAATAGTGTCAACAATACTGCTATCAGTTGAAATGGAGAGGCTGGACAAATGAAGAGTAATAAAGTGCCGTATTTGGAGATACCTAAAAAAATTGGACTGGGGAAGACTAAATTTTTCACATAGTTGTTGAAATGAAGCTAAAGTGTTATTGAGAAACAAGTCATTGAAGCGTACTATACCCCTTCTTTGCCATTCTTTAAAAACAGAGTCCTGAGATGAGGGTTTGAAAAGTTGGTTAGACATGATAGGGCTATAGAGAGAGAAACTAGAGAAATTGAAACATTTACGAAATTGTGCCCAGATTTTTAGTGAGTGTTTTATAACTGGATTTATAACAGTTGTAAGTGGTGGAAGCGGGAATGAGGATCCCAAGTAAGCCACGGTGGACCATTTCCCAGAACACTGTGACTCCATCTCTACCCAGTCAGGGCTGTCAGGCCTGTTGTAATAGAATGACCAGAAAGCTAGACAGTGCAAGTTTGCTGCCCAATAATAAAAGCGGAAATTTGGAAGGGCAAGACCGCCTGCGGCCTTAGTTTTTTGGAGATGTGTCTTATTTAAGCGTGGACGTTTTCCTTGCCACAGATATGATGAAATGATGGAATCTAACTGAACAAAGAATGAACCAGGGATAAAAACAGGAATATTTTGAAAGAGATATAAAAACTTAGGTAAAGTGACCATCTTGACTGAGTTAATACGGCCTATGAGGGAAGTGGAAAGCGGTGACCATCGGGATAATGCCTGCTTTGTCTGATTCAACAGAGAGACAAAATTTTCTTGATATAAATCTTTATACCTCCTCGTAACTGTAACACCCAGGTAAGAGAATTTTATCTTCTCAATTTTAAAAGGCCATTTACTAAAGTCAAGAGTCTGCGCCAGGGTATTAACAGGGAAAATTACACTTTTACTCAGGTTTAATTTGTAACCAGAATTTATTCCAAATTCCTCAAGTAATGATAAAACGGAAGGCAACGTGTCAGTCGGATGAGAAATGAAAAGTAAGAGGTCATCAGCATAAAGGGAGACCTTGTGCTCCATATCTCCTCTCCAGATTCCTGAAATTGTGTCATAGGACCGCAAAGCAATGGCAAAAGGTTCAATTGCTAGGTCTACAGTGTGCGCTCTCAGGACATGATTACCTGCAGTGTTCCATCAGTGAGGACTGAACTTGGAAAAAGGGCCTTCTCCTACTCTGCTCCTGCTTCATGGAATATCTTACAAAAAGATCTGAAGCTCTCGACCTTGACTTCTCTAAACGGTTTTCAGAATCTATATGAATCCTGGCAAAAACCAATGCAGATCTGTTCCTGTCTTTGATTTTATACGTCTACCTTATAATGTTTTGCTAGTTTTTTGATACTTGTTTAAAAAAAAAAATGTATTTCTTTCTTTTGTTTTTTTTCTCTTTTGTTTTCTATTGTTTATTGTTTAAGGAAATTCTACCATTGCTGTTCATCGTTCTTTAGTTTTAGCAGGTCGCTTTCGTAAATGAGCCATGAGGCTCAATAAGATTTACCTGACTAAATAAAGGTTGAATGAATGAAAAAAGAGCAAAGGGCTCAGTGGGCATCCCTGGCGAGTTCCTCGATGTAGACTGAATGGTTTCGATATCTGAGAGTTGGTCCGAATGGTTGCGGTGGGATGTGAATAAATTAATTGCACCCATGTAATGAAATTGGGGCCAAAACCAAATTTGTCAAGAACATTAAACAAGTAGTCCCATTCAACCCGATCAAATGCTTTCTCCGCATCAAGGGAAATAACACACTCAGGAACAGTATCCGAAGGAGAATAAATAATGTCCAAAAGGCGTCTGATATTAAAAAAGGAGTGCCTGCCTTTAATGAATCCAGTCTGGTCTTTTGATATGATGAAAGGAAGGATCTTTTCCAACCTTTGAGCAAGAACTTTGGCTAAAATTTTGGCATCTGTATTTAAAAGGGAGATTGGTCGATAAGAGGAACAGTGAGTTGGGTCTTTTCCTTTCTTTGCAATGAGGGTAATGCAGGCCTCTAAGAAAGATTTTGGAAGGGATCCTTGGTCAAACGACTCTAAGAGAACCGAGTGTAGGAGTGGGGAAAGTGATGGAGAAAATTTCTTTAAAAATTCAGCAGGGAAGCCGTCAGGACCCGGACATTTGCCAGACTGCATTACCGATACAGCTGACACAATTTCTGTCAGGGATATTGGGATCTCCAGTGCATCTTTCAGGTTGGGTGTGAGTTTTGGCATATTGGTCTTTTCGAAAAACTGAGAAGATAAATTCTTGTTGGTTTGGGATTCTGAAGTATATAAATGGGAATAAAAGTCCTTAAATGCTCTGTTAATTTGTAAATGATCTAGAGTTATGGTGCCGTTCTTTAATTGGATCTTAGGGATGATTTGTTTAGCCATGGCACCCTTCAACTGATTTGCCAGTAGTTTTCCTGACTTTTCTCCATGTATGTAAAATGATGATTTACTTTTCAAAAGTGATTGTTCTATTGAGTATGTAGACAATAAATCAAACTTAGTTTTGAGTTCTACTTTTTTTTTGTACAGATTAGGGCATTTGTTTTGAGCATATTGTTGATCAATTTCTTTTATCTGCTGGGCTAAATCAGTTCTTTCTTTTTGAGATTTTTGCCTCAGCCGGGCGGTATATGAAATGATTTGTCCCCTAAGATAGGCCTTAAGGGTATCCCAAACGGTTGACAGTGGGATCCCAGGAGTTCTGTTTATGGATAGAAAGAAGGTTATTTCTTTTTCTATAAATGTAACAAAATCATTGTTTGACAGTAACGTTGAATTGAATCTCCACTGTCTACTCCTTATAGGAATGTCAGGGAGGGACAGAGACAGAGTGACAGGTGCATGGTCTGAGATGACAATACTGTGGTAGTCACAGCCACGGACAGAGGGAAGAAGTTTGTTGTCCATGAAAAAGTAATCGATCCTCGAGTATGAGTGATGAACATGAGAAAAAAAAGAATATTCTCTCTCAGCTGGGTGTAAAAAACGCCATACATCGCACAGGCCATACTTAGATAGAAAGGCACGAATAGTGTGGGACGACCTGCTGGCTGTGGCAGGGTTTGTAGAGGATCTGTCCAAAACTGGATCCAACCAGCAATTCAAGTCACCACTGAGTATCAATGAGTATGTGTTTAGGTCCGGGAGCAGTGAAAATAATTTCTCAAAGAAACCAACATCATCCGTATTTGGGGCATAAACGTTAACTAGCACTACTGGTGTGTTGTACAATTTACCGGAAACAATCACAAAACGACCATATTTATCTGAGTTAACTTGAAAAGGTTCAAATGAAATGTCTTGACTGATGAGGATCGAGACGCCCCGAGCCTTTGCTCGAAAGGAGGAATGGAAACTCTGCCCGTGCCATGTTTGCAGTAATCGTTTGCTATCGTCACTTCTAATGTGAGTCTCCTGCAGGAAAGCAATGCCTGTATTTAACTGTTTTAAATGAGAAAGCACCTTCCTTCTCTTGACGGGGTGGTTCAAACCTTTGACGTTCCAGCTTGACAACACCAACTGACCACTCATATTACTAATAATTTGTATAAGAAAGGTAGGTAATACAGTCTAATGTGTTGATGGCTGTGCAGTTCTTGGCAAAGTGAAAGAAAATATAAATTAATGGCAGTGATGGACCCCCCACCCCCCTCCCTTTCCCACCCTGGACAGCTGCAAAAAACAGAAGCAGCAAGCTCCATAAGAAATTAAAAATAAGTCTCCTGTCTAACTTTTAAACTAGTGCTCCAGTATCATAAGAGGGAAAAAAAATGTATAAGCACCTCATGCAAGGCCAAAAATGTACACATAGATGTGTGATCACGCACACACATATAAACAAAGTTAAATTAATCCTAATCCTAAATTAAATCTTCAATCAGTCCAAGACCAATTCAAGATTCAATTCAAGATAGTCAACAGGTAAACAAGAAGAGGAAAAATGTTAATAGTTCAAAATAATATATTGAAAACATTATATATTTCACCCATTTTTATACATGAATAGGCCTACTTCAATTATTTATGTGCCTAAATACAAAACCAAAAAGCCCCACTAAAAAAAAAAGTCTCAGATAATCAGAGTATGGGCAGAGTCCCGCTCATCTGTTCGTCACCTCATGTAAACAAAAGTTTAGTGTAAACATAAACAAAACCAGTGCGGGAACAGCGCGTTGCACATCAGTCAAAAGAAAAGTTAAATATTACTGTACTTGCGCTGTGAAGCCTGAGGTAACTCCTGTCTAACTTTTAAACTAGGGCTCCATTATCATAAAAGGGGGGAAAAAATGTTTTTAAAAAAAATGTATAAGCACCTCACAAACTAGTTTAAGGTATGCAAGGCCAAAAAATGTATACACATAAATGTGTACCGGTAATCACGCACACAGACACAAACAAAGTTAAATTAATCCTAATCTCAAATTAAATCCTCAATCAATCCAGGACTAACCCAAGACTCAGCTCAAGATAGTCAACAGGTAAATGAGAAGAGAAAAAATGTTAATAGTTCAAAATAATATATTGAAAACATTATATATTTCACCCATTTTTATACATGAATACTTCAATTATTTATGTGCCTAAATACAAAACCAAAAAAGCCGCAATAAAAACTAAAAAGTCTCAGATAATGAGAGTATGGGCAGAGTCCTGCTCATCGGTTCCTCACCTCATATGAAGAAACGTTTAGTGTAAACAGAAACAAAGCCAGTGCGGGAACAGCGCATTGCTCATCAGTCAAAGGAAAAATTAAATGTTACTTGCGCTGTGAAGCCTGAGGTAAGGTGTCAATGAACTTCTGCGCCTCCTCCACAGAGCCCAGCCACTTTCCGTGTCCATCAGGTAAAGTCACGCGGAGTTGAGCAGGAAAAAGCAGAGCAGGTTTTAAACCCAGAGAGTACAGCGCAGCCATCACTTCCTTATATTCCACGCGCTGGTTGAGGACTTCAGGGGTGTAATCCTCCACGATCCGTACCGGTTTCCCCCGGTATTCAAGTTTACCTCTGCGTCGAGCCTCCCAAATCATGAGCTCCTTCACCTGGACCCGGTGCACTCGCAGGATAACCGGGCGCGGCCGCTGGTCCGAGGCGAGTTTCGGGGCGAGGGTTCGATGGGCCCGGTCCAGTTCGGGTGGAGAAGGAAGCGTGTCACACCCGTATATGTCACACAGCAGGTTGGAGAAGAAGTCTGTGGGACGTCCGCTCTCAATAGACTCCGGTAAACCCAGAACACGAATATTCTGCCGTCTGTTTCGACTTTCTAAATCTGCTAGTTTAGATTTTAGTCTGGCGTTTTCCTCCTGGAGAGTTGAGCAGGTGTTTTCCACCTCCGACATGCGCTGGCTCAGGTCGTTAGTGACAAGTTCCAGTGATGACACACGCTGGCCGTGTTCCTCCACCGCGAGCCGAGTCTGGTCCAGTTTGATATCCAGCTGATTGAAAGTTTGTTTGAACTCAGCTGACAGAGCCGCGCGGTGCTCCTCAAGCAGCGAGGTAATTGCCTCGAGGGTTACCAGGCCAGCGTCATCCTTCTCAGCGTCCTTCTTCGATCTTGTCGACTTTTGAGACATTTTTAATTTAAAATCTTTAAAAGAGATGTTTGATGGAAGTTGTGTGCGTGATAATAGGCAAAAAAAAGTAAAATGTAGAGGGCTTGGTGGTGCTAAAAAATAAGTTTTACCCGGAGCACTGGCAAGTGCGACTCACTCCATCTCACGACCACACCCCAGTCACCCCATTCATTTACCATTTAAGAAAAATGGGAGGGAGGCCCCTTGACGTGACATGGGATGTCTCTCTTCGGTTCTGAAAATGCTCTACGCTCAGTATCATTTGAGCTCTTTAGAATAGAAGAGGAATAGAATAGAATATATCTTTATTGGCATAGTCATTGCACCGGGGCACAAAAACATTGCAATTGAAGCACACCCGTCCTTAAGATGGGGGCGAGTGCGCGTAGCCGCAGCAGTTATTAAACCGCGCTGCTACAATCTTAGATATGGGGGAGGGGAAAAAAAAGGCATAGCATTTTTCACACAAAGCTTTAAAAAAAACATCTGTGAACAAGTTCTCAGCTTCTTCTTACAGCGAAAAACGGTTTACACAAAGGCACGGCTTTCAACTGTTCATTTAGGAGCGTTGACAAGACGGATGGGTTTTTTTTCTCCCCAGGATCGGCCTGTTAGCTTAGCTCGTAGCTTAGCGGCTTTTAACAACCCAAAAACATGATTTTGGACAGATAAAATGGATTTTAAAGAGAAAAGAGAAAGGGATGGGTCAGGGAAGAGCACCGGAGTTGAGCCTTTTGACATCCAGTGTCTTCAATAGAAAGAGAGAAACACAAAGAAACAATAAAGACGATAAATGAAAATGAGGTCGATAATTTTAATTTATCATGCGATTAATTGATTTATTGTTTATTGCAACAAGCCTACTAGTTACGCTTTTAATTGATGAAAACATCCCTAATTGTCAAACATACAAGTATTTAAAAATTCTGAGATGATTTTTCTTAAATTAAAAATGAGTTCAAGAAAAAAAGCTGAATGAAAAAAGTGACTTCTTTCTGCTTTTACAACATTATGAAAAAATAGCAACGAAACACAGCTCAGTAAACAAACCCACTCGGCCTTCAAAATATTACACTCGTCTTTATGTTTCACTGTTTAAGCAATGTGATGCTAAGCAGCTGTATCAGTTTGCTTACACTAAAAAAAATTAATACCAAGTATGTCAGATGTGCATTTGGTTGTAAATGCTCAGTTTCAGTGAAACGTTTAGTTAAAATATAAGTACTTACTAAGCTTCAATGAGCCAGGTGCACTTTGTTTTGTACTTGTAGTTGATGGGACCATCTGTGAGGTATCCTGAAGGTTCTGTCAATCTGGGGGGAAAAATAATAATCAAATGACTTACACTGGCATGTAGAAACTGGTGAGAAACAGGTGGAAATGTTTTAATGTTAACACTCCTAGTGAGCGGTTCTGGTGACAGTGATGAGTCAGGTATTGTGCTGTTTGGACTCTTTTGTACACGCTGAGAAAAAGATCACTTCTTTTCTGGAAGTGGTGTCTATTTTTGGCACACACCAGTTTAAAACACCTGACATTTAACACATTTCTAAGAGTCATAAGTTTGGTCTCATCTTGAACCTATTAAATACTACTCAATGAGTTGTCAACTCATACCAGCATTTTTATTATTAAAACATGTGGGCGATTAAAGCACGCCATTGAAAACCACTAAATGAAAAAGGGCTTGTTAAACATTAAAAAGGGTCAAAATCCAATTAGTAACATTAACATCTTTTAAAGAGTGGTCAGTGAAATTATGTAGTTTTTAACAGAAAGCGTCCACTTCCATAAAAAGTACTCTTCGTGTGAGGTGACACAGCAGTGTCAGAATGGTAGAAAGCATTCAAACAAACACTTGGCATTTTTTTATGACACTGAAGAATTTCCTATTTTGCTAAAATAGTCGTTTTACTTTGTAGAACTTGTCCAAGTGTAAAAATCTGGCCCAATCTGTTAAATTTAACAATATGGGATCAGCTGCAAGAAAGCAAAGACAAACTGGTTCCTCTATATCCTGATGCATGCTCAATAATCCAGGTAGCTAAATCTAACAAGGTCGAGTCAGGTCCTCTGGATGGATTCTTCTTGTTGAAACAATTCATCTTTTATCCAAAAGACTTCGACAGTCTGAGGAGCTGCAACAAACTCAGTCTTATCAACAGCACATTCTCATAGTGGATCAACTACGTGCCAGCAACTCTTCCTCCCATCTCATCCATGCATGGTGTTCCTACTTCCTATTGAGTTTGTAGATTCTTCCAAATACTTGGGAATGTTGGTTGATGCATATCTCTCTTTTAAACCACATACTGAAAACTTGATAAAGAAACTGAAATTAAAACGGGTTTCTTCTTCAGAAATAGATCTTGCTTAACTCTGAATGACAGAAAGCGTCTTGTAACCGCTACCTTTGTACTATGACTATGGTGATATTATCTACATAAATGCCCCTGCCAGCTGCTTGCAGATGTTGGATGCTGTCTACCATGGCGCACTAAGATTCACAATAATAATAATAATAATAATACAGTAATGTCATATTTTTGTCATCTATGCATGTTTCCACACAAGACGAAATTTGACTCTGCATTTAACCCAATCACCACCAGGTGGCAGCGGGCAGCTATAGAACGCGTGCCGGGGAGCAGTAGTACTGGCTGTAACTACTGTACCCATCATTGCACTCTGTACTCCTTGGTTAGTTGGTCATCATTGTCTACACGTAGGCTCTCACACGGGTTCATCTTCATCTATAAATCCCTCCTTGGTCTGCTACCTTCTTATATCTCCTCCCATATGTCACGCCGTCAGTGCAGTTACAACATGCGCTCTCAGGCCGTCATTACCTGCAGCGTCCCCTCAGTGTGGACTGAACTTGGCAAAAAGGCCTTTTACTACTCAGCTCCTGCAACATCTTGCAACAGGAACTGAAGCTGTCCTCCTTGATCTATTTAAGGGGTTTCGAACATTTGATCATGTCAATAGAAAATTCCAAGCAAATATGTTCTTGTTTTTACTATTTCACCATGTTTTATGGCATCCTGATTTATTGTTTTATAGACTACTCTTTTTTTACTGCATTTTTACTGTAGTTTATTGCTATTGTTTACTGTTATTGTTGTCTGTACTTTATATATTCTGTTTGGAACAGGTTCCTCTTGTAAATGAGTCCTCATGGCTCAATGAGACTAGCCTGTATTGCAGCTCTTCAGACTGAAGTATTTTGGATAAAAGACAAAATGTTTGAACAAGAAGAATCCATCCAGAGGACTGACTTACTGTAATCTTGTTCCTATAGAAAATTTTGTGAGCATCGCAAATACATGTCAAGCTCTCAAAGCTTGTCTAAGACAAGCAGGAGCACATCTGAGTTCCCGTTGGGTCCCTGATTTATAATGTGACTGTTTTTACCTCACACATTTATGGATTAAAGATAAATTGTGGTTGCCAAAGTTTCTAAAGGTATGCACATGATCTCAAGATATAAACACAAGACACGCAGAGATATCCATGATGCATGCTCAATAATCCAGGTTTTATGAACAGCACCATCTCATAGTGGATCAACCAGTTTGTTGTTGACATCCAGAACTAGCTGTTCACGTGATAAAGAAGGACCATCAGCCTAACGAACCATTGTTAGTGCTCTAGGTATGATTAACACCAACTTGTCTTGTGGAGATTAACATTTACAGTTTAAACTTTGATGAGAAAACAGGTAAAGTTTAAAAGTTTATTGGATGTTGCCTGTGATTGGTCCAAATAATAAATTTTTCATGGTGACGTCTCAGTCTGATCTACACGACAACACCCTACACACAATAAATAAGTCAATAAGGATTGAATTTCCACACGGCTGTGTGTAAAAGATCTGTTTCAAAGGTGTACGTCCCTTCTCCAGACACGCCTAGAGCAGCTTAAGTTTCATTTCTCATCATGGCTGAGCAGCTTATCTGTTGCTGATGAGATGTTATTCCTCAACAACATTCCTGATGACAACCAGCACCAAGCCTCAGAAACACACTGAGCACTGGTTACCATTATCGAGTTACCTCAGAGCCATTGAGTCCACTCCTGTTAAAGTTACCACCGCTGTTATCAAATATTACTCATTCTTTTTATTACATTATTGCATTCACCATTTGCATTTTACATGCAAGTTGTCAATTATCATCAATATGGTAAGCATAAAGTTTATACATTCCTCCTTAAGAGGATTAAGCTTTAACTGCAAGAGTAGAAGGGTTTATGTTAAATCATGTGGTTTAGTGATGTTTTCTCAAATCCACTGTAGGATTTCTCGTGTGAAAGCAAAATAATTCATCTGTTTGTGAATTTTATTGAAATTCTTTACAAATACTGGGGGGACTTGGAGTCAATATATCAGTACAGTACTGTACACAGGAGAGTGTTATTGGTCGGGAAAATTTGCTTTTGAGCAGATAAGGAAACAAATCATTTTCTCCCGTTGTGCACAGGATCTTATTGCACACAATAAAAATGAGGATAAAAAAGATTTTAGGACCTACTGACAGTAAAATTGGAAACGAGTTTTGTATCTGATGTTGGCACACACAATAAACAAAAGCATGCAAACATGTCAAAAAACACCCACTTTTAATTACTATAACTGAGTGATGTG
>JBBPBX010051154.1:0-24684 GCA_038048925.1 Garcialebias charrua | reverse complement strand
TATATATATATATATATTTATATATATATATATATATATATATATATATATATATACAGGTAACCCCCGACCTACGACCCCATCGACCTGCGAACCACGGGACCTACGAACATATCATATTTAATAAAAATATGAATTTAAAAAAATATATATATATATATTTTTTTTTGTGTTTAAATGTTCTTAATTTCATGTGTACATCACTTTGTTGCAGCTCTGGTTGTTTTAAAGGCTTTATAAATAATAATTATGATAAAAAAGATCATTTCTGATCATTTTTGAGCAATTTTTGAGCAATCTTGGGCAACAGGAAGTAGGTCTTCAGTTTACACGGTCACAAATTAATGTAGAACACCGGACGCTATTTTAGGTTCAGTCACTGGGGTCTCCGGTCACAAATTAATGTAGAACACCGGACGCCATCTTAGGTTAGCTGCCGAGAGCCGGACGAAGACTGGTGACCAGGATGGCTTCATATGGATTAATTACTAGCTGGAAACGTCTCTGTGAACTTTGTGGATGTCTCAGGCAGCAGCGGATTTATCGCCGATCGTGCCAGGCCGCCGTGCGAACACCTCCGGCCGGCCTGGCTACACCTCCGGCCTGGCTAGCTCCAGAGCTAACACTGGAGCTAACACGGGAGCCGGCCTTTTGAACACTGGTGACCAGGATCGCATCATATGGATTAATTACTAGCTGGAATAGCTCTGTGGACGTCTCAGGCTGGAGCAGCGGCTGGAGCAGCAGCTGCAGATTGATCGCGCCGCCGCTCCAACACTAGCTCATGGCTTGGCTAGCAGAAGCTAGCCAGCTAGCTAACACAGGTCTGGAGCAGCTGCGGTGGCTTGCCGGCCCCCGCGCTGCTTGGCCCGAAAACAATCAACGCATGGCAACCTATGTCGGCTTTGACCATCTCAAAGTAAGAAAATATATTTTTATTTATTCTGTAAATGTGAATAGCAATGTTTAACATTACAGTACACTACTTTACATGCTTAAATGTGTGCGCGCGCTCCGTTAGCATGATAAATAAAGGTTGAATGAATGAATGAATGAATAATTTTTTTTTTAAATATAATTTTCACCCCCTACCTACGAACGGATCGAGCTGCGAACGGTTCTTAGGTCCCAAACTCGTTCGTAGGTCGGGGGTTCCCTGTATATATATATATATATATATATATATATATATATATATATAATATATATATATATATATACAACACCAACTAGAGACAGCTTAAGCGTGCTCCATCAGTGTGAATACTTATCATCCCCTTTTCCCATTGGAACATCCTGAGAAACAGGAGGAAAAATGGACCCACCACGTCACAAGAAATTGGGTGACAGATGTGGAGGTAGAAAACCCAAGCCAAGCACAGGGTAACCTCTCAGGTCCTTGTTAACTTTGGAATGTTGTTGTTGTTTGTTTTGGGACAAAGCAACCAAAGCCTTAGGCCCTCAGCCAGATCCCTTCAGAGGCCAGGCTGAAAGTAGCCATAACTCTGGACGTGGGTGTAGAAGCTGTCCACGCGCCTGAGTCAGCAGGTCCCTGTGAGAAGGCAATCGCCATGGTATCCCAGATAGCATTGACATCAACTCCGGGAACCACGTTTTCTGTGGAGAATCAAGGAGAGAGCTCCCTGACATACCTGTTCCAATGTTGCCCCGATCAGAGGGAAAGGTGGAAAGGCATAGTAGAGCACCCCTGCTGGCCAATCATGTGCCAGAGCATCCATACCCAATGGAGCGTCTGATTCCCTCAAGGAGAAGTAGAGGTCACAGTGTGAGCTAGCCCTGCAGGTGAACAGGTCTACAGAGGCTTTCCCAAATCGTGACCAGACCTGTTCCACAATCTGTGGGTTCAGGCCCCATTCTTACGCCAAAAGAGGTCCTCTTGAGAGGGCGTCTGCTCCATAATTTAGTTCACCATGGACATGAGTCACCCTAACTTACAAGATCCTTGGAGCACACCATGTGAGCATCCTCTGCGCCAGTCCGAGGAGGGCCCGGGACCTTGTCCCTCCCTCTCTGTTGATGAAGGACACTGTGGTCCTGTTATCTGATTTCACCAGGATATGTTGTCCAGCAATCAGACCTTTGTTGAATAAGTGTTTTAATGACAGGAATACGGCCAACAACTCCAAGAAGTTGATATGTAATCTTGCTTCTTGTTCGTTCCAAAGGCCGCGGGCGTTCTGATTTCTACGGATCACCCCCATCCTGTTTTTGAGGTGTCCGTCGTGATGACCACACGAGATGACACTCTTCCCAATGAGACCCCTTCTGTGAAAATGGACAAATCTCTCCAGGGTTTCAGGGTCTCCAGGCACTCTGAATCTATCCTAACCTTTTCTGCCTGATTAGGCAGGTCAGGTTGTATTCGTTGGTTTAGCCATAGCTGCATGGACCGCATTTTCAGTAATGCGTGTGGCACACAGGGAATGACTGCTGCCAAGAGGCCTAAAAGGCGTTGGCAGGTTTTCACAGGGACCCGTTGGTCTAGTTTAAATCTTTCCAGGCAACGGCGAATGGAGGAAACCCGTTCCTTCGAGAGCCATGCTCTGTACTGGACGGTGTTGATCTGTACTCCCAAAAATACGGTAACCCGTGATGGAGTCAAATCGATTTTTTTGTAGGTTTATGACAAAACCAAAAGACTCCAGGTGAGAAATCACCCTATAGGAGTGTGACTGGGCTTGCTTTCTGCTTTCAGCCAGAATCAGCAGGTCATCCAAGTAATTCGTGACCCTGAGTCCTTGATTTCTAAGAGGGGTCAGGGCTGCGTCCAGACATTTAGTAAATGTACACGGAACAGTCTTTAAACCAAAGAGTAAAGCTTTGAATTCATAAGCGTTTCCCTCAAAGGTAAAGCGGAGGAACTTTCTGTGTTTCCTCCATACACCTATATGAAAATAGGCATCTTTTAAATCCATTGTACTGTACACGCGTAGTCTCCAGGTCTCACAGACTGGATGCCTTTCCGCAATGTAAGCATCTTGAACTTAAATGTTTTAATCCTCTTGTTGAGAGTCCTGAGATCCAGAATTGGTCTCAGGGAATGATCCTTTTTGGGCACCAGGAAGTATTTGCTGTAGTGACCAGAGCATAGCTTGCGTCCTGAGACCAAAATAATCACTCCCTTTTGCAGCATCGTTGAGACTTCCTCCTTCAGCACGTGTGCACGTGTAGGGCTGATTTAAGATTGCAGCACCCCTGTGAAGCGGGGCGGTCTTTTTGAGAACTACAACTTGAGCCCATGACATATCGTTGTCATGACCCAATCATTTGGCAGACACGCCTTCCAGGCCTAGGCATGCACATTGAGCCTGGAGAGCATGTTGAATTGCTGCTCGTCGTGTTTTAGCGCCAGATGGGTGACCTTTGACCCCTCTTGCGCTCTTTTGAGCCGGCTGGTCAGCCCGACAGAAGATATCACGAGATCTGACCGTCTCTGGCAGAGCTCGTATATCTCGCTGCGGTTCATAGTTTGACCACATGGTTTGTTTATAAAAATGGGACTCGAGTCAAGAACCAGGGCAGTCTGTGCTTTGGTACTTTTATTTTTGTACATGTCTGAAACAGTGTTTGTTTTGTTTAGACATGCAATAGTCGAGTCATGTTTGGTGCACGCACACATGCCACTCGCTCCTCGTTGTTTTTTACAAGGGGAGACTGGGCTCATGAAGTTAGGTTCCTGTACCACGTAGGCGGGCAAACCTGTAAAATTATCAGTTCGTCTTGTTTCATCAGGTCCGAGTCTGCTTTCTACATGGGGTCACTGAAGAGGTCCTCGGCCGGTACTGGAAAGTTTCACCGTCACCAGCGGGTCTCTTCCGTGGGAGGTCACGCGTGTCTTCCTTTGGGGGTGCAAAGCTTTTTCTCGGCAACCCCTCGCGGAGGGCTTCCGCCTGTTTGTATCTTTGTTCCAGACTGGCCTGGACACGTTCCAAGGCTCCCCCGAAGAGTCCCGTCGACTCAATCAGGTGCTGGAGGAAAGTGGACCTCTGGTTTTCCGGGAAGTCCGACAGAGTTAGCCAAAGATGGCGTTGGGCGACAACTATTTCCACCATTTCCTTGCCTTGGGAAATGGCTATTGTCCCCATCATGCGGAGCACTAGGTCCGAGGCATGGCGGGCCTCCTCCATGGCTTCCGTTGCGGCCAGCTCGTCTTTTGTTACCTGGATATTTTGCAGTTTTTCCGCCAGGTATGCCTGCACCATGGTCGATGCATTCATTGCGTGAACCGCGAGGCCCTGAGCCTTGTAGCCCTTCTCGAGTTGTTTCTCCGAAGCACGGCAGGCCCTGCTGGGTAGCGCGGGTTTCGTCCCCATGGCTGTGGGGGCAAGGTGAGCCACCAGAGTCTCCTCTATAGGGAGTGCATTGGCGAGGCCTGCTGTCTCCATTCCCGCAACGTCAAGGAGTCGGGATAATGGCAGCATGATGGAAGCTCCGGGTTCCACCCAGGAGCGTTTGAGCTCCATGAGGAAGTCCGGAAAAATGGGCATTTTCTGCGACGTTGTCGGTTGTTTCGCGTAGAAGTAGCTTCCCGCTAGCCTCGTAGCCTGTTGGCGAGGCATGGGGTCTGGCCACGTGACCTGCAGGGCATCTGCCGCCCTATGGCACAGGTTGAACAGAGCAGGTACCGACAAGTCCGGTTCCGGAAGAATGTGCGCCAGGTTCTGGGAGGAATCAAAAGTTTCTCCTTTGTGACCATATTCGACGTCTTGGTTGGGCACTTCAGGAGTCGAGTCCTTGGTGGCAACTGAGGAGTCCGACATGTTGTCCTCTCCGACTCAGCCGTTGCATTCCAGGTCCACGTTTTCGGGCTCCGGTTCAGGAGCGAGCACTACGTGCGACCTTCAGCGCCGCGTTCCTAGCCATAGATTTGGCCAACGCGTCAGCCTGTCATTTCCTCACTACTGCCGACATTCGACGGCAGTGAGAGCAGGAGTCGGGGAGTTCCAGTGCTTTCCTCACATGCAGAATCCCTAGGCAGACAGGACAGGCCTCGTGGGTGTCCATCGCCGAGAGGGAGTAGCCGAAGCCGCATGGGCGCGAGCGAGTACTCGTCGTCCTGGTTTTCTTCCTCCTTGTCCTCCGTTTTCCCTTCTCGTGAGCCATGTCCGGCGAGAAGCGTCAAAGTTGTTCTTAGTTTTCTTTTGTTTGAAGCCGTCTTCTCCATCATCTTGCTTTTGCTGGTTAGCTTGCTAATGATTAGCAGGAGGAGTTAGCGCCGTCGAGCGAAAAAGCTGCGGAAAAGAAGAAAACTTCGAAGGTGAGTAGAAAAACGCTGGACTAGCTTTCGCCAGCCTAGCAATACTCAGGAAAATGTCTCTGTACGCTCAGTGTAGGGAGCAAGCTCACCCTAGTCGAACAATGCGACAACAGAGAAGTCCCACGAAGTTCAGGTGTTAAGCGAGGTGAAGGGCAAAAAAGAGAAAGATGGAGGGGCGCAAGCTGCTTAAGCTCCCAGAGGGCGGGGCCTCTGGCGCGGCAGTGACGCCCCTAGCCGTAAAGGCGTGAGTATATTCCTTCAGGTAATCGTGCGGGGGTGCAATTCCCATAGCAAGTATGTTGCACCGAGAGACCAGACTGAAAGGGAACTGAAAGTTAAACTGGGTTTCTTTTTCAGAAACAGATCATGTCTAACATTGAATGCTAGGAAACGCCTTGTATCTGTGACGTTCCTTCCTTCCATTGATTACGGTGACATTATCTACATGAATGCTCCTATAAGCACCCTGCGGATGTTGGATGTTGTCTATCATGTTGCACTAAGATTCATAAGGAGCCAAGATGGTGTAGTGGTTAGGGCGTTTGACTTGGGACCCGAAGGACGCGGGTTCGCGTCCCGGCCACTACACATCTTGGGGTGTCTATGAGTGCACACCTATTTCTCCAGCTCCCCGAGCGCCTTCTATGGCTGCTCACTGCACCGCCTGGTAGGTGGTTGGGTTAAATGCAGAGACGAATTTCGTCTGTGTATGGGAAACATACGCAGATGACAAGCTTAGACAATTATTATTATTATTATTATAAATGGCTGTGATTATCGTACCCACCACTGCACCCTGTATTCACTGGTTAACTGTACATCATTAACCTCACGCAGACACTCTCACTGGTACACTTTCATCTTTAAATCACTTCTTGGTCTGCTGCCCTGATACATCTCCTCCTACATGTCTCTGCGTGAGTGCAGTTACAGTGTGCGCTCTCAGGACATGATAACCTGCAGTGTTCCATCAGTGAGGACTGAACTTGGAAAAAGGGCCTTCTCCTATTCCGCTCCTGCTTCCTGGAATATCTTACAAAAAGATCTGAAGCTCTTGGACTTGACTTCTCTAAATGGTTTTAAGAATCTGTTGGAATCCTGGCAAAAAACAATGCAGATATGTTCTTGTTTTTGATTTTATACATCAATCTGTTTTGCTAGTTTTTGATACTTTGTTTAAAAAAAATAAAATTAAAAAAATTCTGTATTTCTCTCTTATGTTTTTCTATTGTTTATTGTTTAAGGAAATTCTACCATTGCTGTTCATCATTCTTTTGTTTGTAGCAGGTCGCTCTTGTAAATGAGTCCACGAGGCTCAATGAGATTTACCTGACTAAATAAAGGTTGAATGAAAAAACCTCAGTTGGAGAATCCACTACAGCGCGCCACCTCCGGGGGGGAATCCACAACCCCGCACCACCTCCGTTGGAGAATCCACTACTGCGTACCACCTCCATTGGAGAATCCACCACCCCGCACCACCTCCGTTGGAGAATCCACTACTGCACGCCACCTCCGTTGGAGAATCTACCACTGCGCACCACCTCAGTTGGAGAATCTACCACTGCGCACCGCCTCCATTGGAGAATCCACCACCCCGCGCCACCTCCGTTGGAGAATTCACCACCCTGCGCCACCTCCGTTGAAGAATCCACTACTGCGTGCCACCTCCGTTGGAGAATCCACTACTGCGTGCCACCTCCGTTGGAGAATCCACTACTGCGTGCCACCTCCGTTGGAGAATCTACCACCCCGCGCCATCGCCGTTGAAGAATCCACTACTGCGTGCCACCTCCGTTGAAGAATCCACTACTGCGTGCCACCTCCATTGGAGAATCCACTACTGCGTGCCACCTCCGTTGGAGAATCCACCACCCCGCGCCACCTCCGTTGGAGAATTCACTACTGCGTGCCACCTCCGTTGGAGAATCTACCATTGCGCGCCACCTTCGTTGGAGAATCCACTACTGTGCGCCACCTCCGTTTAAGAATCCACTACTGCATGCCACCTCCGTTGAAGAATCCACTACTGCATGCCACCTCCGTTGAAGAATCCACTACTGCGTGCCACCTCCGTTGAAGAATCCACTACTGCATGCCACCTCCATTGGAGAATCCACTACTGTGTGCCACCTCCGTTGGAGAATCCACCACCCCGCGCCACCTCCGTTGGAGAATCCACTACTGCGTGCCACCTCCGTTGGAGAATCTACCACTGCGCGCCACCTCCGTTGGAGAATCCACCACCCCGCGCCACCTCCGTTGGAGAATCCACTACTGTGCGCCACCTCCGGGGGAGAATCCACCACCGTGCACCACCGCCGTTAGAGAATATACGATTGCGCACCACTTCCGGGGGAGAATCCAACACCCCGCGCCACCTCCCTTGGAGAATCCACTATTGCGCGCCACCTCCGGGGGAGAATCCACCACCGTGCACCACCTCCGTTAGAGAATATACCATTGCGCACCACCTCTGGTGGAGAATCCAACACTGCGCACCGTGTGCAGTGGTGGATAGTTTTATTTTAATTTTATTTAACTCCCTAAATAAATTAAAAATAAAAACAGGAGTGCGTACCACTGGAGAATCCACTGTGCGCCACCACTGGTGGAGAATGGTTTATTTTATTTAGTGGATTAAATCAAATAAAACGAACTTTTGCAGCTTAATAATAGTTTTGGTTTTCCTGTTACTTATTTGCAGTATGATAAATGGTAGGCGCATACTGTATATATTCAATGTTTTGTTCTTCTATTTTTGTAAATAATAAATTACTTTTTGCGGGGGGGGGGTTGTTTCTTGAGCTATGTTTTCATCAACTAGTCGACTCGACTTTTATCATTTTAATGTCGACTTTAAAAAATATATAGTTGTTCAACCCCTATCAAATGTTCATCATGTTTGTTCAGTTTTAGTCTTTAGATTTTCTGTCTTTCATGGCAGTATCTGAGGCCATCTGCAGACTGTGCTTATCTGAAATGATTACTCACGGACTATCTCCCTGCTTGCCATCAAATGCAACATGTCTTTGTCTTCATCCGTGCTGAAGCTGGTAGAGTTTTTTCGACTTTATCATGGAGTGTCCTAAGACAAAATGTGATAGATTATTTTTTGAATACCAATGATTATCCGACTGTATGTTCCTTTTTCCATATCTGATTGTTGGCGGCGCGGTTTAATTACTGCTGCGGCTTCCGTGCGTACGTCCCTCTTCGGATGGTGCGTGCGCCAATTGCAAAACTTTGTACCTTGGTGCAAATATGCCAATAAAGATATATTCTATTATGCTTAGCAAAAAAATCTACATTGTAATAGCATAAAGACTGCCAAACAAATGTCTGTTTTTTTTTAATTTTTTTTAAAGATCCTTCATTGCTTATTTTGAACTTGGCTGTGTATCATAAAAGTACAGTGAACTGGACTTAGAATGAGGGGGGACATTGTACAAAACCTAACTGGACAAAATATTTGGTCCACACTGTATTTTTCTGAATGAATCAGCACAGCTAATCTCTCTAGTCTTTTCTGTTCCTTGCATTATCACCTATTATTCCTCCATCTCTCCTCTCCTTCTACAGTGCACCCTCCCTTCTGTCTGTCTGCCTTATTTTCTGTTTCAGAAAATCTCCCTCACATTCTTCTGCACTATATCACCCAAGTGCAGGCCCGTTCGTATATACACACACTTTCCGCCTATGTAGCTTTGTCTCCCTCATACATTGACAGTTCTCTCTTTCTCCTCACAGTAGGAAACAATGCACAGGAATGGGTGCGAAGGGTGTGGAGTGGGGCAACGTTGCTATTGAGAGATGTCAGGAACTTTCTATTACACACACACAGACACACATACACTAATGCAAAAATAAAGAGGATGTTGGCTGGACAATGGATAGGTCTCAGGAGTTTAGTATGGAAAGGGGCCCTTCCATACACTTACATTCCCCAGCCTAGACTGCAAAGCATTTATTTCCAGCCTATAAAACAGTGGAAGTATTATTTTAACATATGTGGTAGTTTTATGACACTGATTTTAACTCAGCAGAGAAGCAGACCTCTTCTGGAAAACCATATTAAAGGGTGTGCGACTAAATTCTGGGCAGGTGTATGAGTGTGTCAATGAGTCTTTGTGTGATTTGCGTGGGGAAGCCAGGGGGAGTTAAGAGTCAAAAGTGCAACTATGGGGTAAAAAGTTCAAATTGAAACTCTAAAATAAAAAAGACCGAGGGGTATGGAAGAGAAAAAAAATCAAAGAAATGAAAATAATGGCTTTTGATATACTAAAAGACTCTTTTCAACCAAAACATCTAAAGTTTTACAGTGAACCACATACCATCAAAGACAGTCTCCAGTGTAAAATATCGAAACATTTATGCAAATAACAATTTTTGATCAAAGTTTTTAAACAGCATTCTCATGATCACAGTGCTAGCCAGTGATTTGGCATGAAAACAATGAATTCAGTGAGTGCGGCACTACATTTTAAACTTGTAACTTTTTCGCAATCAGCATTGGAAAATATTTTATATTTTCTAAAAATTGTTCAGTTATAAACAAGATCCGACTTTGATTTATATTACATCCAAAGCTGAATGGACAGCTCGCAATCACGTAGTTGCGAGGCATTGATTATTGCATACACATTTCTTATTCCATGAGTCAGAGTCAGAGTCAGAGAGTCAGAGAGTCTTTATTGTCATTTGCACCGCATGTGGTACATGTGATGAAAACGAGATTATGTACACAGGGTCCCAGTTACATCCAACAACAAATGCAAGAGAAAAACAGTAATAACATCTAGGATTAACTAAGAAAACATCAACTAGAAATACACTAAGCCCTAATGTAGTAGAAAAACATCATTATAAACAGCAGCACGAACATGAGTCTGTATGAGCAGATGGTCACAGATGAACACAGCAACAAGAAAACAGATCAGCATCAGCATGATGTGATATTTTGCAGTGATCATTCTTATTGTTTATTTATTCATGAGTCTAACAGCCTCAGGGTAGAAGCTGTTCCTCAGTCTAGTGGTTCTACATTTGATGCTCCTCAACCTCCGTCCTGAGGGGAGTGGGGCAAAGAGTGAGTGTGCTGGGTGAGTGAGGTCTTTCATGATGCAGGTGGCTCTTTTCCTGCATCTGGAGGTGTAAATGTCTGTGATGGTGGGGAGACTGACTCCAACAGACTTCTGTGCAGCCTTCACCACTCTCTGTAGAGCTTTCCTCTCTGCAACTGTGCAGCCTCCATGCCACACATTGATGCTGGAGCACAGGATGCTCTCCACTGCACACCTGTAGAAGGAGGTGAGGACTGGGCTGCTCAGACCAGCTCGTCTCAGCCGTCTGAGGAAGTAGAGTCTCTGATGACCTTTCTTGATCAGGCTGGTGGTGTTGTTGCTCCAGCTGAGGTTATCATTCAAGTGTACACCCAAGTATTTGTAGCTGGAGACCACTTCCACCACTGATCCACCTATGTTCAGTGGGGTGTGTGTTTGTTTGTTCCTTCTGAAGTCCACAATCATCTCCTTTGTCTTCTTCACATTCATGTGAAGGTTATTCTCTTTGCACCAGCTCTCCAGGTGTTCCACCTCCTGTCTGTAGCTGGACTCATCATTGTTTGTGATGCATCCCACCACAACTGTATCATCTGCAAACTTAACAATATGACAGCCTGGATGTGTGGCTGTACAATCATATGTGAGCAGAGTGAACAGAAGAGGGCTCAGCACACATGGTTTACAAAGAGACATGAGACACATGGTGCAGAGCTACTGGGAAACCCCTCCCACTGAGTATGAAGAAACATTCAATATGAGAGAATTGTTATCTGATTCTATAAGTTGAGATTGTTCTTGTGGGGTTTCTTGGTTTTTCCATTCACTACTCTCTTGCAGCTCCTGAGTTGCAGGGTGAAGCCAAAGACCACCAGCTGCCTTCCTTCTCCTGATGAGGGTTTGCAGTTCCCTTTCAGTTGGTCTCTCGGTGCAACATACTTGCTATGGGAATTGCGCCCCCGCGCGATTACCTGAAGGAATATACTCACGCCTTTACGGCTAGGGGCGTCATCGCCGCGCCAGAGGCCCCGCCCTCTGGTTACTTAAGCGGCTTGCGCCCCTCCATCTTTCTCTTTTTGCCCTTCACCTCGCTTAAACCTGAACTACGTCTTCGCGGGACTTCTCTGTTGCTTCATCGCTCAACCAGAGGTGAGCTTGCTCCCTACACAGAGCGCACAGAGAATTTTTCCTGCGTACTGCTGGGCTAGCGAAAGCTAGTCCGGCACATTTCTCTTAACCCCAAAGTATTTTCTTCTCCTCTCTCTACAGGTTGCTTCGCTCAACGGCGCTAACTACGCCACAAAAAAAAGAAGAAAAAAGCTACCTCGCTACCTCGCTAACTCCTAGCGAGCTAGCCAGCGAAAGCGACGCGACGGAGGAGACTTTTCAAGAAAAAAGAAAGAAGATTCTGGAAGGACTCGCTCGCCTCGTCTCGGACGTGCCTCCGGAGAAAGGAAAACGAAAGGCGAGACTTCCAAGGAAAACCAGCGGGACGGCCAGCCCAACCTCGCGCGCCTGTCCCAGCGGATGTGGTTTTTCCCTCGCAGCAACGGACACCCACGAGGCCTTTCCAATCTGCTTGGGGAAGCTGTATGCTAAAACAGCACTGGATGCGACCGACTTTTGCCCACACTGCAGCCTCATGATGGATGCGGTGCTACGGCATCGGGTTGACCTCGTCGCCAAGGCCATGGGCTCTTCAGCGACTCTAGCGGACACGGACAACACGGAGCCCCTCACTCCCATGCCGGAGCTCGAGAATATGGCTCTACATGACAGCACAAGTGTCGAATGGGGCGACAGCCCTGATGTGCTGGCTCCTATGGTGGACCTAACAGTCGAATTCGACACCTGGGGCATGATGAACGAGGACGAGATCTCAATTTCAGCCTCGGGCAAATTTTCAACGGAGGAGGCGGACGTGGAACTGGAGGATCAGGGTGAAGACCTCTCCCAGACCCTAGTACCTGTGCTCCCGGAAACTGACTTTTCCATCCCTGCTCTGTTCGACTTGTGCCACAGAGCAACGGACGCGCTGAACATCCCACGGCCTGAACCTCCGTCTCGCGAACAGGTCACGAGGCAGGTAGGAAACTGAAAGTCATGTACCTTAACTCATGTTCCCTGAAGGAAGGGAACGAGGTGCAACATACTTGCTATGGGAATTGCGCCCCCGCGCGATTACCTGAAGGAATACAATCACGCCTTTTACGGCAGGGGGCGTCACCCCGCGTCAGAGGTACCGCCTTTCAGGTACTTAAGCGACTGACGCCCCTCCATCTTTCTCAGAAATTGCACTTCACCGAGCTTTCAGCATTGAAAAGGGCCAGCTATGTTGCACCTCGTTCCCTTCCTTCAGGGAACATGAGTTATGGTGCATAACTTTCAGTTCCCTTTCAGTTCGGTCTCTCGGTGCAACATACTTGCTATGGGAACGTAATTCATTCACGCCCTTGAAATGCTCTGTGAAATGCCTGTTAGTGTAAATGTCTGCCCTTGACCCGCAGGCATCTCAAAGCTACTTTCTATTGTGTACAGGTATTAGAAAGAACAGCCTGAGTGACATCACATGCAGTAACATCCAAACTGTAGTACTTTGCAAAAGTGTTTAAAGAGCTCCAGTTCATAGCAGCACAAATGTCTGTAACTGACACGCCCTTGAACAATGACCAGGAAGTGGCCAAGCCCCTGGTTGAGTGAGCATGGACTCCAGGGGGTACTTGTTGACCTTTGCTACCGTATGCCCTTTTAATGGCCTCCATCACCCAATGTGAGAGGCGCTGTCTTGATAGGGCCTTTCTTGTAGCATGTGTGGCAAAGCATACAAACAGTTGGTTTGTTTTCCTCCATTCGGTTGTTCTCTGTATGTAGATGCATAAAGCCCTCACTGGGTAGAGAGCCTTTAGCCTTTCCTGTTCCTGAGTGAGGACAGAATCAGCGGAAAGGAGGAGAGATCAAAGTCTAGACTCCTATGGTTCAGAGTCAAGACCTTGGGAGTGTATGCAGGATTAGGCCTTAGTGTGACCTTTGAATCTGGTACACATTGGATGTACGGACAATGCATGGAGGTCACCCACGCATTTCGCCAAGCAAATTGCCAGGAGTAGAGCAGTTTTATAAGATAGAAGATCTGTCTTAATCTCGCTCAGAGGCTCGAATGGCGGGTCGTAAAGAGCCCCCAAGACCAGGCCAAGATCCCAACCAGGGGTCAAGGTCCTACTGGGTGGCTTAGTTTGAAGCACACCTTTCATATATCTCATTATGACTGGGTGTGCTCCAGGAGTCCTGTGTCCCCAGCCCTCGTGACAGGTAGAGATAGCTGCAAGGAACACCATTATCGTTGACTAAGAACGACCCTTTTCCAGTAAATCCTGAAGGAAGGTTAAAAGTTGAGCCAGGTCGCAAGCATAAGAAATTATATTTCTTTCTGAAGACCAGGCTTCGAAGATGCACCACTTTTGTGCGTATAGAGACTGTGTTGACCCGGCACGGGCATTTTGTATGGTTTTCACCACATTCTCAGGCAGGCCCGAAGACATCAGCCTGTCCTTCTCAGCTAACAGGCTGGAATTAATTCCAGATCCTGGCCTAAGCAGCTGGACTACGACTTCCTGTGTGAGTCTTTGAGGGTCAACCAAGTTGGGGAGTGGGCCTCCACGTTGATGTGTTAACAGACTTCCCTGATCGAGTCTCCTCAAAGACAGATGAAGTCCATTAATTTTATTAGATTGAGTCAGATCAGGAAAGCTACTGTTTCCCTACGAAATAGGATTTGTTGGATTGAGGGGTTGCTGCTTCTGTAAACGAGCAGATCTTCTGATTCCATATGTAGTCCCACCCAGTGGGACACTGTTGTGTGGGGACAAGTTTGACGCAGCTCTGTGAGGAAAAACACGTGCTACTCTTCCACCGCTTGAGCATTGTGTGTCTTTCATGAATAATAATGGAGCAACAGCAACGTGTGAATGTGGGGATGGTTCTTTGTGACCGGCAGACTCAAGATAATTTGTTGATAAGAAGCCCAGTTTCCTTTCAAAGTGAGGAGGAAAATTCTGGTTCAACTCCGATTCTTTTACACACACAGTAACGTGATCACAACCACTGTTTTGAGGGTGTGAAAATTGTGTCTGCCTTGGGGCATCCGACGTGCTCTCCTGTGGTGCGAACCTGTCACGTATTCGTCTGGTTAGTGTATTAGCCAGCCCCTTGCTCATAATGGAGCGGGAGCTGGGACACTTGCCCTTTCCTACCTGTCTCCGCGAAAGGTGTAGGGTCTGTTCACAGACGCCTCTGGGTCTATCTTCTGGAGACAGGTCCTGAGGCACCCTGCTGGGACTTATTGAGTAGGCTGGCACCCCATGAGCCGTGAGGGAGGAGGATGTGGCCCCCCCTTTATGACGGCTGACAGACCAGAGAGACCCGTACTGTAGACATTATTTGTGTTGGTGTGTTGATGTTTTGTTTTTTTGAACGTCAATAAAACAGGGATGTGCTGTTTTATGAGTTTTATTCGTGCTTACGTGCAACAACATACATGATTTGATGTCACTCACAGCAGGGAGAACATGGTTTGTGAATGCAACAGAGTTATCAGCCATTTATAATTTGCTACAAATAAAGTCTGAACAAGGTACGAACACTCCCAATACCACGTGGGCAGGAGGCCGTCTAAAATGTAAACGTGGGCCTGGTTCATCAGGCATGTTTTTCACGAGTGTCTTGGCTCGTCGAGGAGGCCCTATACCTGCTCGCCTGGCGTGGGACAAACCTGTTTTTGTTCCATGCATGCTCGGAGCGAGATTGGCTCGGCGGGGGTCTTTGCCAAGGTTCCTCCTCGTATGCTGTCCGCTTCTACGGTGGCACATGCGTCGTTGAGCGGTGCCACGGCTGTGCAGGTCTGCCTCCAGCAGGCTCTCTAGGGGGGCAAAACTCAGACAGGTAATGCCCACCCTGAGGGCTTCAGCCTGCCTGCGCCTTTGGTCCAGCTTGGTTTGGATTCGCTCCAAAGTCTGGCCAAAAAGTCCTTCGACTTCTATCGAGTGGTGGAGAAAAGGCACCTTTTGTCCCTCCGGTAAATCCGTCAATGTCATCCACAGGTGGCGGATCGCGATGACCACTTCCGCCATACCTTTGCCCTGAGCCACAACAACTGACTCCATCATGCGGAGAACAAAGTCTGTTGCTCTGCGGGCTTCGTCCAGTAATTTGACAGCAGCTTGCTTATCCGAGGTTTCCTGTAGTTGTTGGAGTTTTTCTACGAGGTAAGCCTGTATCATCGCGGACGCGTTCATGGCGCGCGCCGCGAGTCCTTGAGCTTTGTAGCACTTCTCGAGAAGCAACGCTGAGGCTCTGCAAGCTTTGCTAGGGAGAGTCGGTTTTGTTCCTGATAACTTGGGAGCTAGGTGGGATGCCAACGTCTCCTCAATCTGTAGCGCGTTGGCTAAACCCACCTGATCCATGCCTTCCACAGCGAGGAATTGTGAGAGAGGAAGGATCATAGGCGCTCGCGGCTGAGGCCAGGTGCGGGTTAGTTCCGTGAGGAAGTCTGGGAACACAGGCATCCTTTGCCTCGTTGCAGCCTGCTATTTTGAATAAAAATAGTTCCCCGCCAGCCTCATGACCTGTTGGCGAGGCGGGGGTTCCGGCCAGGGGATGTTCAGTGCGTCCATTGCTCTGCGACACAGGTCGAAAAGGGCCGGGATGGAGAAGTCCATTTCAGGGAGTACAGGTACCGAGGTCTGGGAGAGGTCCTCTCCCGGATCCTGGATTTCGAGTTCTGGTTCCTCCGCTGAAAATTCGCCAGAGGCTGAGATGGAGATCTCGTCTTCATTCATCATGCCTCTGGTGTCAAACTCGACTGTTAGGTCCACCATGGGAACAAGCGGGTCAGGGTTGTCGCCCCATTTGATGTGCGTGCTGTCGTGTAGAGCCATGTGTTCAAGCTCTGGGGTCGGAGTGAGGGTCTCCGTGGTGTCTGGGTCCGGTGGACCAGCTGAGCTTCCCATGGCCTTAGCCACGAGGTCCACCCGATGCCGTAGCACCGCATCCAGCATCTGGCTGCAGTCAGGGCCGGATTAACAACCCCAGGGGCCCCTGGGCNTTCAACTGAAAGAGAAGATAATTGAAAAGTACAAGAAAGATTTGCAAGGTCCTAAAGGAGGTTCCAGGAGTTCTGTTAAATCCATCAGTAAGAAATGGAAAGAATATGGGACGTGTGCAAATATACCAAGAGCAGGCGGACCTCACAAACGGAATGAGTATGCAAGGAGAACTCATTTATTATGAGGTTTTTTTTGTTGTTTCCTTTCTCACCGTTTCAAGCTACAGTACTGTACATGTTTAATTCGTATCACAGGAATCGTTAAGCTTTCATCAGACATTAATCCTGGAAGACTAACAGCCATTGGCTAGTTTGAACATGGGGCAGCAAGTAAAGAGCTGTCTGAGGAGCTCAGGGAGAAGATTACACATTTATGTTGAAGGTAAAGACTCAGTGGATCAGTCAGTAGAGCTGCTGCCTCTCAGCAAGCAGGTCGCTGGATTGAATCCCGGTCCGGGGGCCTTTCTGGTCGCTGGATTGAATCCCGGTCCGGGGGCCTTTCTGGGTGGAGTTTGCATGTTCTCTCCGTGCATGTGTAGGTTTTCTCCAGGTACCCCAGTTTCCTCCCACAGACCAAAAACATGCATGTTGGTCTGACTGGTAACTTTAAATTGTCTCTAGGTGTGAGTGAGAGAGTGAATGGTTGTTTGTCTCGTTTGTCTCTATGTGTCCCTGTGATGGACTGGAGACCTGTCCAGGGTGTCCCCCACCTCTTACAGTGCTGGTTGGACATGGGCACCAGTGACCCCGTAACACGAAAAGGAAGCAGGTAAAAAATAATGGATGGCTGAAGGTAAACCATCTTCAACCAACTTCATGTTCCTCTGACTACAGCTGATATTATTAAAAAGGAGAAAGATCACGGAATCGTGGCCAACTTCACAGAACGTGAGAGAAAATGCAGCCCCAGGTTGATGAGATGGACAGTGCTGATGGTAGAAAATACAGCCAAGGAGCCAAACAAACAGATTCAAACATCACTTTCTGATCATACCATCAGTCAAATTTTGAATCATATTGAGCTCCATGTAAGAAAACCAAGGAGGCTCCACTTCTGACAGAACAAGACGCCTCATTACACACCCGTCGACAGCAACCTACAGGTAGTCCCCGACTTATGAGCGAGTTCCGTCACTAGGGGCCGCTCGTAAGTCAAAAATTCGTAAGTAGGATCACATAGTAAAAAAAAAAAAAAATTTTTTATTTTTTATAAATGAATACATGTACAGTACTGGACAGTCACCAAGCACTTAGCCTATCCTAACACAGTTTTTAAAGATGAAGGAATAAGTTGAATTGTCTCCCTTTCACATAAAGGGAGCAAGCTCCCTATGGAGCCTGCAGGGAGGAGGGAGACAATTCAACTGACTCCTTCATCTTTAAAAACTGTGTTAGGATAGGCTAAGTGCTTGGTGACTGTACAGTACTGTACATTTATCTATTTATTAAAAATATACAGTATATACAGTATTTTTAAATTTTTATTGTTTGTTATTTATAAATAGATAAATGTACAGTACTGTACAGTCACCAAGCACTTAGCCTATCCTAACACAGTTTTTAAAGATGAAGGAATAAGTTGAATTGTCTCCCTTTCACATAAAGGGAGCAAGCTCCCTATGGAGCATGCAGGGAGGAGGGAGACAATTCAACTTATTCCTTCATCTTTAAAAACTGTGTTAGGATAGGCTAAGTGCTTGGTGACTGTCCAGTACTGTACATGTATTCATTTATAAAAAAATAAAAAAAAAGTAAAAAAATTTTTTTTTTTTTTTTTTTTAATGAGATGCATGCTCTTAAGTCCGGGACCTCGTAAGTCAGAGCACTCGTAAGTCGGTGACTACCTGTACTTTGACTAAGGCTGCGCTTTTTTGCGCAAATGAACTTGACTTCTGAATCCCCCGGTCCCTTTCAGTGGGTTATATAATGTCGATTCAAATACTAATGACTCTACTAAAGACCCATTAATTGTACACCTACACCCCCCACCCCCTACCCCTCAGTCCAAAATCCTTGGACCCAGTGCAGGCCTTGTATAACACATAAGCATTTATCGCTGCCAGGTCAAGCATGTTGTAGAATATGGCAATGGGCCGCACCGTATATAAATGTGCAATCTGGTCCATTATACCGGTGTGTCGACCTCAGGTCATGTGACCTGTGTCGGTCCGTCAGTTGACCTCATGTCATGTGACCTGTGTCGGTCCGTCAGTTGACCTCATGTCGTGTGACCTGTGTCGGTCCATCAGTTGACTTCATGTCGTGTGACCTATGTCGGTCCGTCAGTTGACCTCAGGTCATGTGACCTGTGTCGGTCCGTCAGTTGACCTCGGGTCATGTGACCTATGTCGGTCCGTCAGTTGACCTCAGGTCATGTGACCTGTGTCGGTCCATCAGTTGACTTCATGTCGTGTGACCTATGTCGGTCCGTCAGTTGACCTCAGGTCATGTGACCTGTGTCGGTCCGTCAGTTGACCTCGGGTCATGTGACCTATGTCGGTCCGTCAGTTGACCTCGGGTCATGTGACCTGTGTCGGTCCGTCAGTTGACCTCAGGTCATGTGACCTGTGTCGGTCCATCAGTTGACTTCATGTCGTGTGACCTATGTCGGTCCGTCAGTTGACCTCAGGTCATGTGACCTGTGTCGGTCCGTCAGTTGACCTCGGGTCATGTGACCTGTGTCGGTCCGTCAGTTGACCTCAGGTCATGTGACCTGTGTCGGTCCATCAGTTGACTTCATGTCGTGTGACCTATGTCGGTCCGTCAGTTGACCTCAGGTCATGTGACCTGTGTCGGTCCGTCAGTTGACCTCGGGTCATGTGACCTATGTCGGTCCGTCAGTTGACCTCGGGTCATGTGACCTGTGTCGGTCCGTCAGTTGACCTCAGGTCATGTGACCTGTGTCGGTCCATCAGTTGACCTCATGTCGTGTGACCTGTGTCGGTCCATCAGTTGACTTCATGTCATGTGACCTGTGTCGGTCCGTCAGTTGACCTCAGGTCATGTGACCTGTGTCGGTCCGTCAGTTGACCTCGGGTCATGTGACCTGTGTCGGTCCGTCAGTTGACCTCGGGTCATGTGACCTGTGTCGGTCCGTCAGTTGACCTCAGGTCATGTGACCTGTGTCGGTCCATCAGTTGACTTCATGTCGTGTGACCTATGTCGGTCCGTCAGTTGACCTCAGGTCATGTGACCTGTGTCGGTCCGTCAGTTGACCTTGGGTCATGTGACCTATGTCGGTCCGTCAGTTGACCTCAGGTCATGTGACCTGTGTCGTACGTCAGTTGACCTCATGCCGTGTGACCTATGTCGGTCCGTCAGTTGACTTCATGTCGTGTGACCTGTGTTGGTCCGTCACTTGACCTCAGGTCATATGACCTGTGTCGGTACGTCAGTTGACCTCATGCCGTGTGACCTGTGTCGGTCCGTCAGTTGACTTCATGTCCTGTGACCTGTGTCGTTTTGTCAGGTTAGGTCAAGCATGTTGTAGAACACAGCAATGGGCCACCTGCATGTGCCAGCACATACCGTATATACATGTGCCAAGGACAAGGAGAGAGACAGTACTTGTAAGCAAAATAATTTATTTGACAGACCATCAGGGTTACAGGATAATCAGCACAGCAGAATAAGACAATTTTATGCATAAAATTGTTCTGGAGCAGACAAAGCTTTCCGTTCAGTGGATGTCCCAAAATGCTCAACTGTGAGATAAATTCAGGGTCTGTTATGTGTGAATTCAGGTCAGGGCCTCTCTTCTGACTAAGGGGGGAAGTGCAAGCAGAGTCTTACTTACCTGGTGGAAACATTGGAATGCAGTCTGTGCAGTCTGGTGTGGTGGGGGTGTCTGAGTTGAGTGCACACATATTTATAACAAAAGGCAGTTAATGGTCCAATAATTGTTCAGGAGAAGGAGGGGGGTTGTCCTTAGGATCTTGAAAATTCAGTCATCCTAGTGTTAATTAATCATAAGTTTAAAAAGTCACAGAATACATTTGTTCTATTTCTAAAAGCCATTACATTTGTTCAAAAGAGAACTAGGGAGAAAGTGGGGAGAGAGGGGGGAAGAAAAGACATTGAATGTGTTTCAAGGGAGACCCCATGTATACCACCTGATTAATCTGAATCCAGTTGTTTTTCTCCCCGGGTTTCTCTGCGTTTCTGGTTGGAGGAGGATACTCATGTTTTTTATACTCCTGCAGGATATTTCCTGCTTTTCCACCAATCACAGAGGCCCTTCTTTGTTCTCTGGTGGGATATTTTCCTCCCTTAACTGATAGAGGCCTCTATCATGGTGTGAAACAGGAAATACCATTTGCTTTTTTCAGTCTGCAGAACCCCTTTTTTGGTTTGAGAGTGAAGGATAATATTCATTCATTCATTCAACCTTTATTTATACAGGCTGACCTTACACAGTTCTACTTTTAATCTGATTGAAACTAACACACAACTATTATATAATTAATGCACAAGTGCTTTATGATCAAGGTATTAATTGTTTTACTAATGTTTATGCAATCATGTCCTCTGCGCCTTCAAGTGGCTTTACACACTTATATATCCACACTTATTTATCCCCCAAAAAGGAGCAGTTTTCAGAGGTGGACACAGTTTTCAGAGATGGACACCTTTTTTTCCTTTTTCCAGCTCACATGAGAGCTAACGAGGGGGAAGGGTGGCTGAACAGCCACACAGAACAAATAGGCCCCAGTGACTTCCTGCCAATCATATATCTGCAGTTATAAAACTGTCAGACAGATAGGCGCCAGTTGTTCTACACATCTCCCCCAAGCCAGAACTGATCCAAACAGACAGAACCAGTGTCGATGGAAAATCTTTAAGAGAAAACTGAGACTGAAACAAGGTTTAAAAGTATAAAGTATTTAATTTCTCCTTTGCAAAGTGGAGGCAGACAGAATACAGAACACGAGGTTGTTCCGAGCTGCACTGAAGAGTGCTTCTCGAAGTCCTCCTCTTATACCTTTCTTGCACGTCATAGGGGAGTTTCACAACCTTCAATCATAGAGTAGGAAAACATCTGTGGTGGAAAAGGGCTGACAGTTGAGTTTTGCAATAACATTCTTGGAGACAGTTGGCTCTGCACAATAGTTTTCTTGGACACAGTTTAGTTTGAAAAATAACATCTCCCAGGATGAGGAGGTTTCAGTCCGTTCAAGTTCTTGTTTTAACAGATGTTGAACTCAGTTTCTCAAACCACAGGCTGTTTGTCTTTCTTCTCAGGAATGTGTCTATGGCAGGCATTGTGACCACAGGGCCTCACAAGAGTGTTATCATGGCAAGCATAGCAACCACAGATCATCTTGTTCAGCAGAAAAGGGACAAGACCACAGATCATTCTTGACATGAAGAGGGAAGGAAAAACATTTGGGGAGGAAGGGATAACATTGGGGAGAAACCTCAGAGCATTCCATGGCATTGAGGAGAGGCAGAAATAATATTCAAAGAAAGGAATAACATTCTCTTTGCCCATGAAGCAAAGAGTCTTCAACAGTTCATGAGTTCAGTGAGTTTGAGTTCACTCAGTTTAAACAGAGAAGTTTCAAGCTCAGACAATATGCTTTATAAGTAATAAGATGATAAGGAAACAAACAAACAGTGTATAATTAATTTTTCCTTTCCACAATTTCCCCCTTTTGTTCCTTTATGGAACAACATCTAAGATAAAAATTAATAAGACTATACAGACAGCATCAGACTCTGAAAACAAAAACATCAGGAAAACACATTTCACTTTACAGTGGTTTCATGTGGATCCTTCATTTACTTCAAATGGAAAATGGCAAGAGCTGTTTTTGTGGGTTACAGACCCTAGTTTGTGGCAAAGCTAAACTATAAAAGAAATCACATCACTTAATAAATTGAAATCAATAAGTAAACAATAAAATGGAATAAGGTCGTTTTAGTTCTGAAAATGCTGTCCAGTGACAGTGTCTAGATCAAATGGGAATCTGAAATGCCATTGAGTGAGTTGTACAATACTTCTCATGGCATAAATTACCACGTCAAGAAATTGTAGTCTTGACACAAAACCTTCAAAAGGAACTTGAACGTTTCTTCCACCTGCAGTATAGTGGAGGATCAATATGTCTTCTAAGTGGGTGGTGTTGATGTGTAAGGAAGCGGAGTCGTCTGCTATTGTTAATGTAATTTTCATTTTACTTCAGTTTGTTTTTTAGGACGAAGGTAGTGGGAGTGGAAGCAAAGGTGTCCATGTCATTTTCTAAATCTGTATCTAGGTCTTTGTGGAGAAGGGCATAAGTTGCTGCTTGTTGTTCAGGGGCGAGAGCAGTTGAAATTAAACGTGTTGACAGAGAACGGAGACACGGTATACAGCAACAGCCGCAGGTTACAAGTACGGCTAAACAAACTCCTGTAGAGATGATTAGGGACATAATGATACCTTTCCATCTACCAAACATGTTATTAAACCAATCAGAGATGGGGTTATTGATTCCTGAAGCTTCTTGCATTTCTTGGGAGAGTTGTTTTAGGCCTTTGAGGGCCCTAGCTACTTTACCATCTGGGGCTGTGTTGTTGGGGATAAAAGTACAACATTGGTCACCAATCATTGAGCACACGCCCCCTTTCTCAGCTAATATCATGTCCAACGCCATTCGATTTTGAATTGCCATTTTAGATGTGGGACGTAATTGATCAGAGAGGCCTTCAATGGCATCTCGGGTGAGATTAGTCAGACGCAAGACATTGTAGTGGACAAAATTAATTCTGGCTACGTTTTTGTTGGTGGTTACAGGAAAGAGAGCTCCTATGATGGGTAGGTTTTCAAACCCTGCTGCGACGGGGTCGGCTAGTTTGAATTCATCTGGAACGCCTTGTGGAACCCCTATTGCATTGATATAAGTTTTGGAGTTTGCATTTAGATCAAAATCTATGTCTCGTTTGGTTCTATTATGTTGTAAAGTCGACAGATGTCCAGCTAACAAAAGAGGTGCTGCAAGACGCACTAGAGCACAAAGTCCTATAGTTCCTTCAGGGATTTTAACTGATAGTCTTTGACCTCCGCAATAGTAATACAATCCTGCTCTAGCCCAAGTGCCTATACGTTGGGTTTTTTCGTCATTAGTGTCTACTTTTTCTGTTACGTTGCACCAATCTTGGTCGATGTTTCCATAATTAAGGGTTGGCTGTTCTGCAGTAAAATTGAAGCAGTGATAACCTTCAAAAATACGATTTGGGCGAAAAGAACCTGGATGTGTTTTATTGTGAATAGGTGGATATATGTCGGTTAGTGTGGTGCAACCCTCTATTGGTTGGTATCTAGTGAGTGCCAGCATGCAGTTGTATCCCCACGCATCTTCAGGAAACAAAGGGGCTGGTTGTGTGACTAGTTTGGGTCTGGCTGCAGCGCAAGCTACACAATTACTGAGTTGAGCTTCTCTTGCAGCTTCAACTAACCAGGATAACCACATGTTGTCATCTCCATGTCCCGTTGCACGCTCTATCAGTTGTTCAGGTTTTAATTTTGTATAATCTACAGAGATAGTTGGAACGTTTTCTCCCTTAAAGTTTTCAAGTTTAGGGATTGGATAATTGGTGACAAGAAAGTTAATTCTCAATAGTCCAGGTATCAAATCCGCTCATTCTCAATCAGTTCATCTGGACAGTTTCTTTTTAGCAGAAACGTTTCACCCTCACTCCAGAGGGCTTCCTCAGTCAGAGTAGTCCAAAGCACACTGAAGTTAACCCACCAAGTAAGCAACTTATGTGGACCAACCAGTTTGCTGTAGCCAAGATGGTTTCTGGGGGCGTGTCCCTCGTCGACTCCTCCCAGGCAGGCAGACATGTCCAAAGTGGTTCAAGACAAGAAAGTTAATTCTCATATTACTTGGTGGGTTAACTTCAGTGTGCTTTGGACTACTCTGACTGAGGAAGCCCTCTGGAGTGAGGGTGAAACGTTTCTGCTAAAAAGAAACTGTCCAGATGAACTGATTGAGAATGAGCGGATAATTGGTGACGTTTGTGATGTGTGGTTGCGGTGGGGGAACAAATCTGATGGTGACAAATCCCTTTGGATCTGCGCCTGAGACATCTGCTTGAATTAGGAAAGTATAAGAGTCTAATTTTGTTTGTGAGATAAAATCTTTTGGAGGACCATGTAACTTACTTAATGAGAGGGTGATTGGATTTTTTGCTAGGTTATAATCTCTTTGAAATCTAACTTTGTCCCACCATTCCTTTGTGTCTTTAGTCAAATCTGAACGTAT
>JBBPBX010051153.1:0-19072 GCA_038048925.1 Garcialebias charrua | reverse complement strand
ATACTACTATCCATCCTTATGGCCTCTTCGCTTTTTCTATCTACCTATAAAGTATTCTGATAAAGGATAGGAGGCCGCGCTCCAGTAGCAGCAGCAACGTGCACTCCGTCCATCTTTCAGACAACTGTACAAACATAATCTCACTGTATCTCAGTCCAATGATAATAAAGCCTGTTCTGATTCTGATAAGAACAGTCCATTTACCATTTATGTTTTATCTGGCCAAATTCTGAAAACCAGCAGCTATCTTGTGTGCATATCTTGCAAAAATTTATTCAGGTCCATCATGTTCATATCGCACTCACTTCGGCCGCTTTGTACCCACCTCAGAAGGTGCCTCCATGTTTATTTCATCTACTGAGGTACACTTTAGAAATGAAGACAGGCAGGTTTGGAGCAGTTTTTAAATTAAATATTTATCATCTGTGTGGTTTTAAGATGTGGACATTCAGGGCTGTAGCCCTCCTGTATGGGTGTCATAATGCAGCTCAAAGATTAAAACTACCGTACTTCATTTTGAAGGTTTTGCGACATTTTAAACAACTTTGTGCCTATTTTGAGATGTTTTTATGACAGTTATGACATGTATTTTTATCTTAAAAATTCAAGGAAGAACCCTCTGCGACCCCACATTTCAGAGCCTGCTTAAAAGTTTTGAGATTGACCACTACCTAGTCACCAGCAGTCACTGTCCAATACGATACTACCCTTAAAAAAACATGAATAAAGTTTCAGACGATAAGACACATTTCTGTTAGAGGAAACTTTGTCCCATGGTTTCAAAGTCTTAGATGTTTGGAAAACCATGTAAATAATCTAATCTTCTGTTGACCTATGAATAAATGGGCCTTCCTACGTGAGAGCACAAAGGGAATGAATTCAGATGGTCCAACGTTCAAAGTGTTTTACCAGGACGATGAGCCAATCTGTCACTGAGGCCAAATACTCAACTTTCCCTGTGCAGAGTTAATGTTTGACGTCTTTCTTCTAATGGTCAGCAAACAGCCGCCTGCACGCATGGACTCTGGAAAAATACAAGACTGGAACCACAAAACTCCAAATCTGAGATATAATTTATATTTCCGACTCACTTTAATTAAAAATATTAGACTTGCTGGCTGTTTTTTCTTTAGAGTTACTGATGGTCAGATTGGTTTTTAACTATCTAAGGATAAAACGTATTAGATGCTGTACAAAAAATAAACACTGAAGGCAGTAAGTGTCATTCCAAAACACAGTTTCAAATGAACGGGAATGTTACGAATGTTTCCATCACTGTCAATAACTAAACTCGTAGGATAACTCCAGTTTAATTAAACAAAAACATTAAAATGAATGATTCCTAAACGTGTTCAAACCAGACTGTAGACTCTAGCTGCAGCCTGTTTCTGTCCTCACAGTTAAAACCATCAGTGATTTTTGAGGTTTTTTATTGTTTGTGTTGTTTTGAAGGACACTGGTCAGACTGGTGCCCTATCGGCAGCAGCAGCATCGCCCGTGTCAAAGGTTAAAATGGCTTCACAGGACAGACTCAATGTTTTCAGGCACGGCCCCCGGGACTTTGATTTTATGCATGACAAGCGGCGATGTCTCCTCATCTGCCTGAACGTTGGCCACAGATTCTACCCGCACCTCCTCCAGTGCCTCCTGCTGCTGTTGGTGCTTCACCTCCTGCTGGTTGATGTGGTGGAGGATTCCTGCACCCAGAGCGTCGCCCTCCACGTTCACCACGGTGGTGGTTCGATCCCTGAGAGCAAACAAAAGACATGTTGAGTTTCAGAGAACACCTTCTAACTGTTCTTATTTAGTGATATGATTTTATGATAAAGATACATAAAAGACAGTAAAAGGCCCAGCACTCATTGAAGCAAAGCATGTTGCCAACCATCTTTTGTACCAAAATTTTAAACTAAGATTGTTTTTTTTCCTTCATGATAATTGTGAACAATCATGGAGTTATTGCTGTTTTACTCAAATAGCACTCACAATATATGTTAAGGATGACTCTCAGCTACTATCACGCTAAGCGGTGGCTCAATAGCTGTAACACTGACTGTTATCACCTGTTTTGTTTTCTAAGATTAATTATTTGTGGCAGCCATCTTGAATTGGGTCAACTATAAAAGTTAATCGTACATCCAGTGATAACTAGGCCTGTGACGATAATAAATTTGGCTGGGCGATTAACTGTCTCAGAAATGATTGCGATAAAGGATAATATTGTTTGAAATTTGACAATAATTAGTCATTATTGTCAAATTCAAGAAGAAATGTTGGTTAATTTATTTTGAGTGTAGTACGTTTTTTGACCACTGGATGGCAGTATAAGACTGTTTGCACCAACGGATGGATAGTGAGGGAGCGAGCAGTGTGTCTCTTTAAGAAAAATGGGAGGGAGGCCCATTGACGTGTCATGGGCTGTCTCTCGTTCCTGTTCCTCAGTTCTCAAAATGGCGGACGCTTGGTGTGATTTGAGCTCTTTAGCATTTTTCACACAAAGCTTTGAATAAAAAATAAAAAAAATCAGTTAACAAGTTCTCAGCTTCTTTTTGCAGGAAAAAAAAAACTTTTTACACAAAGGCACAGGTTTCAACTGTGAATTTTGGAGCTTCGACAAGATGGAAGATGTTTTCCCCAAAGTCGGCCTGTTAGCTTAGCTTCTCAGCCTAGCTGCTTTTAACGATCCAAAAACACGATTTTGGATGGTTAAAACAGATTTTAAAGAGCAAAGAGAAAGGGAGGGGTCAGTGAAGAGCACCGGAGTTATAATAATAATAATAATAATGAATTCCATTTAAAATGCACTTTTCATTAATAAAAATCTCAAAGTGCTAGTTGAGCCTTTTGTCATCCAGTGTCTTCAATAGAAAGAGAGAGACACGAAGAAACGATAAAGATGATCAATGAAAATGAGGTTGATCATTTTAATTCATCATGCGATTAATTTATTTATTGTTTATTGTGACAGGCCTAGTGATGGCTTACTGAGCGTTTCAATAAAATCCATCTACTATTTTGCTAACAGACCAACAGGGCTGACTCCCACAGTTTAAGGTTTAAACAAACTGCACTGTTTGGAGTATATACCGTATTTTTCGGACTATAGGTCGCACCCGAGTATAGGTCGCATTGTCCAATCATTGCCAAAGAATTGGAAAAATCCATATATAGGTCGCACCTGAATATAGGTCGCACCTACGTCAAAATGTGGACCGTGTTGGTACTAGGAATGCAAGCCAGCTACCACCACACGAGCTTTATCTCAACATCTGTAAAACTGACTGAGTTATAGACATTTTTCTGTTTTCTAAAACCAATTAACTGTGTCGGCCATCTTGAATTGAGTTGACTCCAAAAGTTAATCGGTTATAAATGTTCTTCCAATGATTACGTATGGAGAAATTAATTTTAATGCATCCAACTGTTAATGCAATATTTTTCTAACAGACAAGTACAGGACTGTCAGCTGCCTCCATGATGGAGTCAGAACAACAGCTCCCACTCGTTTTTGGGATTCAAGAAGATTGTCTTTGTCCCAGAAAGCTGAGCTTGTGAAACACGTTGGCCCTGCTGCTGATGGTGGATATGCTGTTCACAGTGTGCTCTTGTTACGTGTGAACGTTTAAACATTGACACTTTTTACAGGGCGCTGCTTCACTTCATGCCTACTTGTTGGCATTTTGCACATATCAGGCACAAAATGATCTCTGCGTACATGAACCTGCAGTTTTTACGAACTACACACACCAGCTTCATGTGACCTCCACAGTTAAGCTCATAAAATATTCACAAATATAAAATATGAAACAATAACTTTACTATATGCTTACATACCATAACTGTACTGTGCTGTTTTTTGATAACAAATCTTTCGGCTTTTCCCTCTACAGGTCTCTGCAGTGAGTCCTCCTCCATCACTCTCTGTCCTCACTCCAACTACCTCCATGTCCTCTCTAACTGCATCCATATATCTTCTCTTTGTCTTTTTCCTGGCAGCTGCATTTCTAACATCCTTCTACCAATATACCCACTGTCCCTCCTCTGGACATGTCCAAACCACTGTCCCTCCTCTGGACATGTCCAAACCACTGTCCCTCCTCTGGACATGTCCAAACCACTGTCCCTCCTCTGGACATGTCCAAACCACTGTCCCTCCTCTGGACATGTCCAAACCACTGTCCCTCCTCTGGACATGTCCAAACCACTGTCCCTCCTCTGGACATGTCCAAACCACTGTCCCTCCTCTGGACATGTCCAAACCACTGTCCCTCCTCTGGACATGTCCAAACCACTGTCCCTCCTCTGGACATGTCCAAACCACTGTCCCTCCTCTGGACATGTCCAAACCACTGTCCCTCCTCTGGACATGTCCAAACCACTGTCCCTCCTCTGGACATGTCCAAACCACTGTCCCTCCTCTGGACATGTCCAAACCACTGTCCCTCCTCTGGACATGTCCAAACCACTGTCCCTCCTCTGGACATGTCCAAACCACTGTCCCTCCTCTGGACATGTCCAAACCACTGTCCCTCCTCTGGACTTGTCCAAACCACTGTCCCTCCTCTGGACTTGTCCAAACCACTGTCCCTCCTCTGAACATGTCCAAACCACTGTCCCTCTTGTGGACATGTCCTCCATGACTCATGAAAATCAGGAATGCTGCCTTCAAAGCGGGAGATCAGGTGGGCCTGAGGGCAGCCAGAAACAACCTGGACCGGGGCATCAGAAAGGCAAAGAGGCAGTATTCTGGGAAAATAGCTCACCGTTTCAAGGACAGCAGGGATACACGCAGTCTGTGGCAGGGAATACAGACCATCACAAACTACAAACCACCCCCCCAGACCTGTGACAGCTCAGCCTCTGCGCTGAATGAACTGAATGAGTTCTTTGCTCGGTTCGAGGCAAGTAACAGCACACCAGCACATAAACTCCCCCCCTCTCCTGATGGCCAGGTGCTGACGCTGTCCTCAGACAGCGTAAGGCGATCATTCATCAAGATTAACGCCCGGAAGGCCTCTGGTCCTGACAACATACCTGGTCGTGTGCTGAAGGACTGTGCAGGGGAACTCGCAGCGGTCTTCACGGACATCTTTAACATCTCACTGAGCCAGGCCATCGTCCCCACCTGTTTCAAAGCCACCACCATCATCCCTGTCCCAAAGAAGGCAACGCCCGCATGCCTCAATGACTATCGCCCAGTAGCACTCACCCCCATCCTGATGAAGTGCTTTGAACGGCTAGTCATGAAAAGCATCACATCTGTCCTCCCTGACTCCCTGGATCCCTTCCAATTTGCATACCGACCTAATCGCTCAACCGACGATGCCATCTCCTCTGCCCTTCACACAGCTCTCACACATCTGGACACGAAGGACTCCTATGTTAGAATGTTGTTCATCGACTTCAGCTCGGCATTCAACACCATCATCCCCCAACAGCTCATCCTTAAACTGGACAGTCTGGGGCTGAATACCTCAATGTGTAACTGGCTGCTAGACTTCCTGACCGGGAGACCACAGACAGTACGAGTCGGGAGTAACACATCTAGCACCATCACATTGAACACAGGGGCCCCACAAGGATGTGTACTGAGCCCCCTTCTATTCACCCTGCTAACACACGACTGCACACCATCATACAGCTCCAACCACTTCATCAAGTTTGCGGACGACACAACAGTGGTGGGTCTCATCAGCAACAACGATGAGACGGACTACAGGAACGAGGTGAGCCGCCTGGCCTTGTGGTGCGGACACAACAATCTCACTCTCAACGTGGAGAAGACAAAGGAGATTGTTGTGGACTTCAGGAAGAAGGATGCCCAACATGCCCCTCTGACCATCAACAGCACCGCAGTGGAGAGAGTAGACAGCACCAAGTTCCTGGGAGTGCACGTCTCAAAGGACCTGTCCTGGAGCAGGAACACTGCAGCACTGGCAAAGAAGGCTCACCAGCGTCTCTACTTTCTCCGCAAGCTGAAAAGGGCTGGAGCTTCAACCCCCATCATGAGCACCTTCTACAGAGGTGCCATAGAAAGTGTCCTGACCAGCTGCATCACTGTGTGGTTTGGTGCATGTACTGCATCCTGCCGCAAGAGCCTCCAGCGCATTGTGAGAGCAGCTGAGAAGATAGTCGGCACCTCCTTCCCCTCACTGCAGGACTTACACAGCAAACGCCTCACTCGGAAAGCCCACCGCATGGCAGGTGATCCCACACACCCACTACACAGCCGCTTTAGACTGCTGCCATCAGGGAGGAGACTGAGGAGTCTCCAGGCTCGAACCAGCAGACTGAGAGACAGCTCTGTTCATCAGGCAGTCAGGATGCTAAACACTCTGCCTGCTCTGCCCCCCCTCCCATTTGAACTGCCTTAACACTAAAACTTTCTCACACATTACCACACAACACAAAGATTTTAACACTGGACTCTGTGTCATCAAACGGTTTATTCACTAAGCTCTCGGTCATGTGCTCATACAGTTTGCACTACTTCTCATACTTGCACTAATGTTTGTATTACATCACTGCCTATAATCATAATACTGTTTACATTCTCTGTTTACATTTATTAATACTGTTTACTTTTATTACTACTGCTTACATGTAACTACTACTGTTTACATTTACACTACTCTAATATCTACACCACTGCTGATACATATACAATGTGCTCTGAACGGTCTTATTTAGGGATGCCCAATGTGCCTTACTGCATATGCCACTTTTTGCCTCTATAACAACATCAACTACTACCTCATACATATACTGTGTACATTAACTCATACGCTGCTTTGCCACTTTGCAAATGTCAATGCTAGAAACCTTTAGTTTATTTTAGTTATACTTTTTATACTCTTTTTTTATACTAGTATGCAAAAACTCAGGACAGTATTATGTTCATTAAATGTTTAATGTTTTAGTTTTAGTGTTATAAATTCCCCAGTATCTATGCATTGTTTTTGTTCAGGCATATTGTTAGACAGCTAATTCGTATTTTTACGTCAGGCATCTTGTTAGACAGCTAAGGGGTCCTTGGGGATAAATACTGTAGAGCTGAGAAAGCCGTTGGTTTTATAGCCGTTAGTTTTCTATCGTTGATGCCTGTCTGCGTTTGTGACAAAGGTGAGCTTAATGCACTTTAATGAGCGCTAATTTCTTCTTTTCATATATAAATGGGGTGGCGATTTTGGCGCAAATATGAGACAGCCCAAAGAAATGTTTATTTCATGTTTAAGGTTCTGTCTTGTTGTAATATTAAGGGTAAGCTAAGCTATTTGTTAGCATGTTCTCATTTTAGCCGTTTTCTGTTATTTCAGATACCAGACAGACAGAAAAAGGGACAGTTAATGCCAGTTACTTTCAGTTAGGAAGAATTTACAGCTCAGAAAAGGAAACTGCATGCTGTAAACGAACTGGTCAGTTAATTAAACTCCAAGAAAAACACCATCTTGCTGTGTCAGGACTCACTCTCTGATCGGAGTGTCTGTATGGATGAAGTGCTCCAGCTAAACTCCTAAAAATCAACATACAGTCCTAACTCTCCACAACATTTGGTCCTTCGAGCCGGATTACTTCACTCATATCAGCAAAATGGACACATCAAGATTTACAGAACGGCCACGGCAGCTACTAGCTCACCTCCAGGACTACCAAGTTCCTCAGTCACTAATGTCTTATGCTGCCCCTCATCAGGATGACAATCTAAGTGCCAGTGCACAGCAGCTGCAGTCACTCAGCCTGCAGACCAAGTCTGCTATTCAAGATGGCCAGCTGTTTTCAGCACTCGGGTTCTCACAGCGTCATTTCCCAGCGGCGGCAGTCGATAAGACAAGCCAGTATAACACAATGTCTACGTTATACCAACCAGCCTATCAAATAATTAATCCTGTGACTACAGCTGTAAATGCTCAACAATACCAGCCCAATTATACAGGTCCAGCCCATACAGAATACCAGCCACATCCAGCTGTGTCAACACCAGCACGTCAACCCCTGGCTCCAGCAACACCACGTCATGTGCTGCAACCCACATCACTATCAAACAATATTATGCTTCAGTACCAGAACCTCTACACCCCTATGGCAGTGCCACAGCCTGTGTATCAGCCCACACAAGGTAACACCACACAGCCTGTGTATCAGCCCACGCAAGTTAATGTTGCACAGCCTGTGTATCAAACTCCACCGCCTGTGTATCAACCCACACAAGGTAACACCACACAGCCTGTGTATCAGCTCATGCAAGTTAACGCGGCACAGCCTGTGTATCAAACCGCACAGCCTGTGTATCAGCCCACGCAAGTTAACACCGCACAGCCTGTGTATCAGCCCATGCAAGTTAACACCACACAGCTTGTGTATCAGCTCACGCAAGTTAATGCGGCACAGCCTGTGTATCAAACCGCACAGCCTGTGTATCAGCCCACGCAAGTTAACACTGTACAGCCTTTGTATCAGCCCATGCAGGTTAATGCTGCACAGCCTGTGTATCAGCATACACCAGTTATCACTGCACCTCCTGTGCACCAGCCCCCACCGATTATTACTACACAGCCCATCTTGCAGCCGCCAGGTAATCAGCCAGGTCCATCTCCACAACCTGTTCTCCAGCTTCAACCTCCTGCAGTACAGACGGTCTACCAGCCAGTGCCTGTCATGGTAGGGCCAGCTCCCCATGGATACAGTTCTTTCCTGCCACAGTACACCATGCCACAGTCCACATACAGTTTCCAGCCGCCGAAGCAGCCTGTTCCTGTACCTGAACTGCCCAAGCTGGTTTGTGATAGTGAGAGAGAATTTACTGACCATAGCAACAATCCTGTGGCAAACCCCGACAGACCAGAAGAAGAGAACATGGAGACTGGTTCAGAGAACCTACGAACAGGATGGGCGGGGAGTCCAGTACTGTCCACCAGTTTGCACATTCCCGTCTCTGCTGAAGGGGAGACATCCCCCAGTTTAAATAAAACTGAGTCCAAGGGCTCAGAAGACAACAGGATCATAAATTATCCAGACTGCAAGAAGTCCTGGCCCCCTAGTGACGATGCAGCCTTTTGTCCTGGGTCTCATATGGAGGACAACGTGTCCTGTGTTAGTCCTGAACACAAGGCTGAGGAGAGGACCGACGTCCCACAGAGCTCAGAGACCAACAGAACTGAACCACTCGAAGGCAGCCTGAGTTCAGAAGGTGTCTCTGAATCCAAAGCTGAGCTCCACCCTGATCCGATGGAGGCCATGCCAGCTGACGAGAAACCCGAATCCTCGTCCGCAGCCGAAGAGCAGAGTCAAACCAGCATCCAGCCGGCAGCTCAGACGGACAGCAGCAACACCTCGGAGTGTTCCTCCCCTCAGTGTGGAGACCAAGAGTCTGACTCCTCGGGAGCCAAGCTCAAGCTCCGCCCCTCAGACGAGGAAGTGGACGTCCACGTTCCTCATCCGTGCAAGAGGAAGCCCAAGCTGCTGAGCTCCCAGCTGAGCTGTGCGGCTCAGCAGGAGAAGGAGCGGTGCCAGCAGTCTCTGGCAGCCATCGTGGACACCATGAAGCTGGAGGAGATCGAGTCCTACCAGACGGAGCGAGCCAACTCGTACTACGAGTTCCTGCACATACGTAAGAAGATCAAGGTTGAGGGCATTCTCAACGCCAAGCCCTTAGGCTATGTTTCATCAGACATAGCTGAGCCTGATCCAGTGACGCCAAATATGTTGTTGATGGGGCGGCGGGACGCCTCCTTACCCCAAGCATCTTACACTCCTGACACCGTCACAAGAAGACGTTGGCGCCACTGTCAGATGATGGTGGACCACTTCTGTGTGCAGTTCCTGCGGCATCACCTTCCGTTCTTGGAAGTTCGGCAGAAGTGGAGGCGGCCTACTGATGACCTCACGCAGAGCACGATCGACATGATGGTTGATCCCCAGCTTCAGAGAGCACAGTGGCCCATCGGGGAGGTTGTCAAGGTGATCGAGAGTGCAGACGGTCGGATCCGGTCAGCTGAGGTTCGGATTGGAGAGAAGACCTACCTGCGGTCGGTACCACGTATGGTCCAGCTGCCGGCCATTCCACCTGATGATGGACAAAATACAGGACTCCACTTCATCCTAGGGAATTTAATAGACTTTACATAATAGCTAGGCTATTCTGGGGGCGGCTGTTATAAATTCCCCAGTATTTATGCATTGTTTTTACGTCAGGCATCTTGTTAGACAGCTAAGGGGTCCTTAGGGATAAATACTGTAGAGCTGAGAAAGCCGTTGGTTTTATAGCCGTTGATGTTTTCTATCGTTGATGCCTGTCTGCGTTTGTGACAAAGGTGAGCTTAATGCACTTTAATGAGCGCTAATTTCTTCTTTTCATATATAAATGGGGTGGCGATTTTGGCGCAAATATGAGACAGCCCAAAGAAATGTTTATTTCATGTTTAAGGTTCTGTCTTGTTGTAATATTAAGGGTAAGCTAAGCTATTTGTTAGCATGTTCTCATTTTAGCCGTTTTCTGTTATTTCAGATACCAGACAGACAGAAAAAGGGACAGTTAATGCCAGTTACTTTCAGTTAGGAAGAATTTACAGCTCAGAAAAGGAAACTGCATGCTGTAAACGAACTGGTCAGTTAATTAAACTCCAAGAAAAACACCATCTTGCTGTGTCAGGACTCACTCTCTGATCGGAGTGTCTGTGTGGATGAAGTGCTCCAGCTAATCTCCTCAAAAACATCATACAGTCCTAACTCTCCACAACAAAAACAAAACAAGCAAACAAACAAAAACACAATAGTTTTACAACAAAAGTTAAAAAAACGTTTTTTTTTTTTTTTAAACATGACAAGAGCCAAAATAACGTTAAAATATAGTTCATAAAATGTAAATTGTCATGCTGTATTAAAAGTCAGTGAGTACAAATGTGACTGTCTGAGATGAAGGAGCAGCTGGTTTCACCCAAACCACTACAGAGAGACATGCTCCTTTACTGGAATGGACTTTGTCCTCATAAAGTTATTAGTTATTAGTTTTATGTCAACAATGCACTTTCTGAAGTGTATTAAATCATTTTTAACTATGAAAAACAGGAAAACTCATAGTCTGATATGGTAAATATCTCATTTCTCTAAATGCAGATGAGTTTGATGTTCCTAACTCAAAACAGCCCATCAGAAAACCTTTTGTTTCAGACAATACTGTGAAATTAATAAACATGTAAATAAGATCTATACAGAGGAAATAATAATCATACAGTATATAACTGATGACTGTCACTCATTAGTGTACATTAGACCATGCAGTCACTTGAGGCCTCTGAAATACACAAAAAGTCAAGCAATTTTTCACACTTCACAAAAAGTTGCATAGGGAAGGCTCACCTGTCAATCATTTTGTTTAAAACAACTTTATTCAGTAATCTTAGATGACATTCATCATTAAAACACAATTGATGTGATGCAGTGCAGGAATGTAAATAAAAACGACAAAGTGGTTTTAAACTGGTTCTGAAATTTGCTCAGCAATGTCAAACTTTAATTAGTATAACTTAAACAGCTGTTCTTGTTCATTATTATTATTTATATTATTATTACTGACAACAGCAACAAACAAAATTATATTTGAATAGCATGTGCTAAAAAACCTGTGGAAAAAATATTTTTACTGGATTTTTACAAAATGATCAGACATGAATTTGAAACAAAACTACATCTTTAAATTGACTTTCAGTATTTAAACACGTATCCAGGTAAACATCTTGATTTAGTGGTTTGTCAAAATAAATGAGAACACAGACAATTATTCACTCGTCATTATTAATGTACCAGTTGATCCAGTCAACGTACTGCCTCACTTTGGTGTAGACTCCTGGGTAGAAAGCGTTTGCACAGCCGATGCCCCAGGAAACGATGCCCTCAAGGAAGCCGTTGCAGACCAGTGGACCACCGGAGTCGCCCTGTGGAGCCACAGAGAAAAGATGAGCCAAACCTTTTTTACGTTGCTGCACATAAAACGTCTTCAGCAACTAAAACATTGTTAATTTTTAAGAAGGTTTTCACATCTGAAATTGTTGACATTCTGAATATTATCAAGGTGAACATCTTCATTTTGTCATTAACACTAGGATGACTGAATTTTCAAGATCCTGAGGACAAACCCCCTCCTTCTCTTCAACCATTAGTAGGCCATTAACTGCCTTTTGTTATAAATATGCGTGCTCACAACTCAGACACCCCCACCACACCAGACTGCATTCCAATGTTTCCACCAGGTAAGTAAGTTGCACTTCCCCCCTTAGAGAGGCCCTGACCAATTCACACATAACAGACCCTGAAGTTATCTCACAGTTGAACATTTTGGGACATCCACTGAACGGAAAGCTTTGTCTGCTCCAGAACAAGTTTATGCATACAATTGTCTTATTCTGCTGTGCTGATTATCCTATAACCCTGATGTTCTGTCAAATAAATTATTTTGCTTACAAGTACTGTCTCTCTCCTTGTCCTTGGCACATGTATATACGGTGCGTTCTGACACATGCAGGTGGCCCATTGCTGTGTTCTACAACATGCTTGACCTATTGTTGTCCGTCACCTGACGGACCGACACAGGTCACATGACATGAAGTCAACTGACGGACCGACATAGGTCACATGACCTGAGGTCAACTAACGGACCAACACAGGTCACATGACCTGAGGTCAAGTGACGGACCAACACAGGTCACACGACATGAAGTCAACTGACAGACAGGTCACATGACATGAGGTCAACTGACGGACCGACACAGGTCACATGACCTGAAGTCAAGTGACGGACCGACACAGGTCACATGACCTGAGGTCATGTGATGGACCAACACAGGTCACATGACCTGAGGTCAACTGACACGACACAGGTCACATGACATGAAGTCAACTGACGGACCAACACAGGTCACATGACCTGAGGTCAACTGACAAAACGACACAGGTCACACAACTTGATGTCAATTGACGTACCGACATAGGTCACATGGCATGAGGTCAACTGATGGACCGACATAGGTCACATGACCTGAGGTAAAGTGACGGACCAACACAGGTCACATGACCTGAGGTCAACTGACAAAACGACACAGGTCACATGAGATGAAGTCAACTGACAGACCGACACAGGTCACATGACCTGAGGTCAACTGACACAACGACACTGGTCACACAGCATGAGGTCAACTGACGTACCAACACAGGTCACATGACCTAAGGTCAACTGACACAACGACACAGGTCACATGACCTGAGGTCTACTGACGGACCGACACAGGTCACATGACATGAAGTCAACTGACAGACCAACACAGATCACATGACCTGAGGTCAACTGACAAAACGACATAGGTCACACAACATGAGGTCAATTGACGTACCGACATAGGTCACATGGCATGAGGTCAACTGACGGACCAACACAGGTCACATGTCGTGAGGTCAACTAACGGACCAACACCGGTCACATGACCTGAGGTCAAGTGACGGACCAACACAGGTCACACGACATGAAGTCAACTGACAGACAGGTCACATGACATGAGGTCAACTGATGGACCGACACAGGTCACATGACCTGAAGTCAAGTGACGGACCAACATTGGTCACATGACCTGAGGTCAACTGACAAAATGACACAGGTCACATGACATGAAGTCAACTGACGGACCGACACTCGTCACACGACATGAGGTCAACTGACGGACCGACACAGGTCACATGACCTGAGATCAACTGATGGATCGACACAGGTCACATGACCTAAGGTCAACTGACGGACCGACACAGGTCACATGACATGAGGTCAACTAACGGACCAACACAGGTCACATGACCTGAGGTCAAGTGACAGACCAACATAGGTCACACGACATTAAGTCAACTGACAGACAGGTCACATGACATGAGGTCAACTGACGGACCGACACAGGTCACATGACCTGAAGTCAAGTGACGGACCAACACAGGTCACATGACCTGAGGTCAACTGACAAAATGACACAGGTCACACGACATGAAGTCAACTGACGGACCGACACTGGTCACATGACCTGAGGTCAACTGATGGACCGACATAGGTCACATGACCTGAGGTCAACTGACGGACCGACACAGGTCACATGACCTGAGGTCAAGTGACGGACCAACACTGGTCACATGACCTGAGGTCAACTGATGGACCGACATAGGTCATATGACCTGAGGTCAACTGACGGACCGACACAGGTCACATGACCTGAGGTCAAGTGACGGACCAACACTGGTCACATGACCTGAGGTCAACTGACAAAACAACACAGGTCACACGACATGAAGTCAACTGACGGACCAACTCAGGTCACATGACCTGAGGTAAACTGACGGACCAACACAGGTCACATGACCTGAGGTCAACTGACATACCGGTATAATGGACCAGATTGCACATTTATATACGGTGCGGCCCATTGCCGTGTTCTACAACATGCTTGACCTGGCAGCGATAAATGCTTATGTGTTATACAAGGCTTGCACTGGGTCCAAGGATTTTGGACTGAGGGGTAGGGGGTGGGGGGGTGTAGGTGTAGAATTAATGGGTCATTAGCAGGGTCATTAGCATGTGAATCGACATTATATAGCCCACTGAAAGGGACCGGGGGATTTGGAAGCCAAGTTCCCTTGCGCAAAAAAGCGCAGCCTTAGTCAAATTAGTGCTGTTTGTGCAGCTGTTGGGTGGACACCACAGACGATCTCAGAATACCGTCACTGAAGTTATCTTTTACCAGGGCTTCCCAAACTTTTTCATGGCATGGCCCCAAAGCATTAACTTCTGGCCAAGACCTCAATCGCAAAACCACAAACAATGCTACAAAATATGTAAAGAAACATCAACTTTGAGATACCCTAATGCATGCTCAATAATCCAGGTAGAAAAATCTAAAAAAGCTAAGTCTCGTCCTCTGGAAATTCAAAAAAACAACACAAAACAAAGCCATTCATTCAACCTTTATTTAGTCAGGTAAATCTTATTGAGCCTCATGGGCTCATTTAGGAAAGCGACCTGCTAAAACTAAAGAACGATGAAAAGCAATGATAGAATTTAAATAAACAATAGAAAAAAAAGAGAAAATAACAAAAGTGAGAAATAATATATTTTTTTTTTAACAAAGTATCAAAAAACTAGCAAAACATTATAAGGTAGATGTATAAAATCAAAGACAGGAACAAATCTGCATTGGTTTTTGCCAGGATTCCAACAGATTCTGAAAACCATTTAGAGAAGTCAAGGTCGAGAGCTTCAGATCTTTTTGTAAGATATTCCATGAAGCAGGAGCGGAGTAGGAGAAGGCCCTTTTTCCAAGTTCAGTCCTCACTGACGGAACACTGCAGGTAATCATGTCCTGAGAGCGCACGCTGTAGCTGCACTCACGCAAAGACATGTAGGAGGAGATGTATGAGGGCAGCAGACCAAGAAGTGATTTGAAGATGAAAATGTACCAGTGGAAGAGTCTGCGTGAGGTTAATGATGTCCAGTTAACCAGTGAATACAGGGTGCAGTGGTGGGTACGATAATCACAGCCAGTTATGAATCTTAGTGCACCATGATAGACAACATCCAACATCCGCAGGGTGCTTGTAGGAGCATTCATGTAGAGAATGTCACCGTAATCAATGGAGGGAAGGAAAGTCACAGACACAAGGCGTTTCCTAACATTCAGTGTTAGACATGATCTGTTTCTGAAAAAGAAACCCAGTTTAACTTTCAGTTTCTTCACTAGGTTTTCCACGTGGAGTTTAAAAGAGAGATGTGAATCGACCAGTATACCCAGATATTTATAGGAATCAACAAACTCAATAGGGACACCATTTGAGGATAAAATCAGAGGAAGATCTGCTGGAACCGCCTTCCTACTTGAAAAAAACATCCCTTTTGTTTTATCAGCATTTAGGACAAGTTTGAGACGGAACAAATCTGACTGGATGATGTCAAAAGCGGATTGCAGTAACTGGAAAGCCTTAGCTACTGTTTTAGCTCGGCAGTAAACAACTGTATCATCAGCATAGAAATGTAAGGATGCATCAGGGATGCTCTGACCTACATTAGCTATGTAGATTGTAAAGAGGGTTGGTCCTAAAACTGAGCCTTGTGGTACACCATTTTTAACTGTTAAATAGCTGGAAGAAGTACCGTTATGTTGAACACATTGCCTCCGATTGGAAAGATAGTTAGAAAACCAACCGATGGTGTGATCAGAGAAACCGATTTCTGAGAGCTTATGACACAGGATGTTATGATCCACAGTGTCAAAAGCTTTAGACAGGTCTAAGAAAAGTGCAGCACAATAATCCTTAGCATCCAATGCTTCAACAACATCATTCAGAACCTTCAGAGAAGCAGTTGTTGTGCTGTGTTTTTTCCTGAAACCAGATTGATGGAGAGGTAAGATGTTAAATGAGTCCAGATAATTTTTGATCTGAGAGTTTATCAGTTTTTCTAGAACCTTGGCTAAGATGCAGAGTTTAGAGATCGGTCGATAATTGTTCAGTGAGGTGGGGTCACCTCCCTTCAGCAAAGGAAGAACAAAGGCTGTTTTCCAAGCATCCGGAATGGTGTTTTGGCTTATCAGAGTCAGAGTCAGAGTCAGAGAGTCTTTATTGTCATTTGCACCGCATGTGGTACATGTGATGAAAACGAGATTATGTACACGGGGTCCCAGTTACATCCAACAACAAATGCAAGAGAAAAACAGTAATAACATCTAGAATTAACTAAGAGAAACATCAACTAGTAATACACTAAGCCCTAAAGTGGTGGAAAAACATCATTATAAACAGCAGCACGAACATGAGTCTGTATGAGCAGATGGTCACAGATGAACACAGCAACAAGAAAACAGATCAGCATCAGCATGATGTGATATTTTGCAGTGTTTATTCTTATTATTTATTTATTCATGAGTCTAACAGCCTCAGGGTAGAAGCTGTTCCTCAGTCTAGTGGTTCTACATTTGATGCTCCTCAACCTCCGTCCTGAGGGGAGTGGGGCAAAGAGTGAGTGTGCTGGGTGAGTGAGGTCTTTCATGATGCAGGTGGCTCTTTTCCTGCATCTGGAGGATGGACAGATTAAAGATGTGGGTCACAGGGACTGTGATGATATGAGCAGCCAGCCTTAAGAAATAAGGTGGAAGTTCATCTGGACCTGCAGATTTTTTAGGATCAAGATCATTTAACAGTTTATTTACCTCACTAACTGAGAATGGAGAAAAAGAGAAGGTGTGATTAACTGATGGTTGACTTGTAGGAGGGATTTGCCATGCTAGGATCACTCAGCCCTCGGTGAATTGCAAACAACCATCAGGGTGCTAACGATCTATCGTTAGGCTGATGGTCCTCCCTCATGGGCGTAGCCAGAATTCTATGGGGGGCGGTTCGTTTTAAATAAGAAGTTGACCAACCCAAACTAATGTGCCTGGATAGGTCAATGGATATAGCGTTTGCCTTTAGTCCCAAAGCTCATGGGTTCAAGTCCCGCATGGTACAATGTTTTTTTTTTTTATTCATTCCAGATTAAAAAAGCACAAGAAAACTATTTACAAAACAGCAAGAAATAAAACAATGCATTAAATGAAAGGAATCAGACGAAGAAAATAATCTTATCTGCCCCTTCTCAAACTATTTTTTTTTTCAAACACTCTTTTATTGGATAAAAAAAGAAGAATGTGTTAACCACAGGCATATTAACTACTTTTTTTATCCAATAAAAGACAAATACCATACCATACCATATTTACTGTATTTATAAAACACTTAAAAATACAGCAGCAGCCGTCCGAAGTGCTGTACAAGAATAAAAACAAGCACAAAACAATAAAAACAATCAATCTCAATCATATAAATATCAGAACATCACAAGTAAAATAATACAACATTAAAACAGAGATGTGAACTCATTCTGGTTTAAAAGCCAATGAAAACATATGTGTTTTTAAACGAGTTTTAAAAACAGATATTGATGGGGCCTGCCTGACCTTCAGTGGCAGCTCGTTCCACAATTTAGGAGCCAGAGCTGAAAATGCTCTGTCTCCTCTGGTCTTATAAAAGGTTTTTGGGACTGCTAAAAGCATCTGGTCAGCGGATCTGAGAGCACGTGATGGCACATAAAGTTGAAGCAGTTCAGACAGATAAGAGGGACTAAAACCGTTCAAAGACTTAAAAACAAACAATAAAACTTTAAAATGGATTCGAAACTGGACAGGAAGCCAATGAAGGGACATTAAAACTGGAGTGATGTGCTCACGTCTGCCTGTACCAGTCAAAAATCGTGCAGCAGCATTTTGTACCAGCTGCAACCGAGAAAGCGAGGCCTTATTTACTCCAATCAGAAGAGAGTTACAATAATCCAGGCGTGAAGTAATAAAAGCGTGGATTACTGTCTCTAAGTGGCGTCTAGAAATGTAAAATTAGTTGTTTGAATCGAGTGTTTGAACAAAAAAATTAGTTTGAGAAGGGGCAGATAAGATTATTTTCTTCTTCTGCTTCTCAAACTAATTTTTTTTTCAAACACTCGATTCAAACAACTAATTTTACATTTGTCGTTTATTGGATAAAAAAAGGTAGTTAATATGCCTGTGGTTAACACATTCTTCTTTTTTTATCCAATAAAAGAGTGTTTGAAAAAAAAATAGTTTGAGAAGGGGCAGATAAGATTATTTTCTTCGTCTGATTCCTTTCATTTAATGCATAGTTTTATTTCTTGCTGTTTTGTAAATAGTTTTCTTGTGCTTTTTTAATTTGGAATGAATAAAAAAAAACGTTGTACCATGCGGGACTTGAACCCATGAGCTTTGGGACTGAAGGCAAACGCTATATCCATTGACCTATCTAGGCACACTAGTTTAGTATTGTCAACTTCTCCTTTAAAAGTGGGCGGTTCGTTCGAACCCCCCGAACCCCCCTTGCCTACGCCACTGTCCTTGATCATGTGAGCAACTGGTTTCAGGCTGTCATCAGCCAACTGGTTGATCCACTGTGAGAGGGTGCTATTTATAAGACTGAGCTGAATACAGCACCTCAGACTGAGGAAGTCTTT
>JBBPBX010051152.1:11474-24684 GCA_038048925.1 Garcialebias charrua | reverse complement strand
CTGTGTTTCCATCCATTTTCATTTCGAATTTTGAGCTAATTTTTGAAATCTCGCAAATATGTAAATACAAATTAATGCGAAGCAGAAGTGTTTCCATCTGCTGGCTTGTAGCGCATCTACCAAGCCACGCACAGCGTCATTACGTCAGACGTCAGCGTCATTACGTCAGACGTCAGCACTGCGCATGTCTACAGTAAACAGGAAGTAGCGGTTGAAAACAGAACCCGGCCACACATCTCGTCAAAATGCAGAGAATATTTCAGGTACGTGTTGCTATCGGGCAAGTTGTATTTATTCTGTCATGCAAACTAGTTTTAGCGATGTTACATGTTGTCCGGAGCGGAAACAGCTGAACGTCACGTGACGTGAATGTTCGCTACGGCAGAACTGTGTCGGAAAATCTGTTTCCATCTGTCGTTTTGCGCATCTGCTCATTTTCGAAGCTCCCAAAAACCACCTCAAGCGAGCGTATAAACTTTTTGGCGAATTTGAGGAAGTAAATACGGATTTTGCCGTTTCCATTAAGCTTTTCTGCTGCGATACTTCAAAATGCGCAGCTAGAAACCTTGATGGAAACACGGCTAGAGAAGCTGTGAAAAGCTTATTTAGATTTTTCTTAATAGCCTATATGCCACGGGGGGGTGACGTACTTCCGGTAAAATGCCGCACACACCCGCCACTTCCGGTTCCCATCCACCTCCGTTGTTGCTAGCGTTAGCTCCTAGTAGCCTACCATGACAACGACCCGAAACGGGAAGCGGCCGCGCGCTACCGGCACTACAAGTGAGTACCGTTGTGTCCGCCCACCGGTGGGAACAGCCGTCCCGCGGGGGGGTTTCGGCGAACATTTATCGCGGCCATCCGTAGGGGGAATGTCGCCATAATTTTATATGGATTCATATGTGTATAGAGTTGTTATTGGTGTGTATGTTGATGTTTTATTAATTGTATTTAGTCATTTATGTTCGTGTCTTTCCCACTAACCGGATGTGCGCCGTATGTGTAATGACCGCGGAGGAGCTGGAACGGAAGTCCGTGGCATATAGGCTATTGGTTTTTAAAAATACAGAAGTTATCTGTACTTGTCTATTCTCTAGTAATTGTTTAGTGAAAGGTCATAAGGTTTTTTTTCCTACAAACCATCTGTGAAACAAATGTGTTGTAATTTATTTGAAAAACTACCGTAGGTGTGATCAGATATACATTCAAAATACAGGGACCCATGACTACCGATACAAGGGAAATTTGGTGATCAGTAAAGGAGCTATCAATAACACTTGCATCCAAAAAAATATGACGTGACTACCAACCACCAGTTGGTAAACCTTGTCATATCAAGATTTCTCATTGTGGTTCAAATACAAGTGAAACTCCATGAAAGCAGGAAAGTCCCCATAAACACTGAGTGAGCCCATAACAGTCTTTTGTTCAAACACAACTTTTATGTGTTTTGAGAAGTGATAGGTCCAACAACACAGAGGTATCATATTTTCACTTATAGGATGATGGATACCATGGAGCCTTAGAGAAAGAGAAAACATTATTTTTTTCATTTAGATCCAACAACGCCAAATAAGGTTAAAAAAAGGAGCCCTATTTTCTGCTTTTGCTCAGTTGTCATTTGAGTTCATTTAATACAATTTATTTCATAAATAACTCCTCATTCAATTTTTTTGTACATTAATAAATGTTTTACTTTATTTGCAGAAGAAAAGTCAGTTCTGCTCACAAGAGCTTTTGCACATGAACAGGAGCACTTCGTCCACATTAAAGCTGCACTATGTAACTTTGTAGTGCAGTCTGTAACTTTTCTAACAATATATTTTTAACATATTTCTTCACTCTGTCACTATCTACTGACAGACTGATGTTAGACAAAGTAATCTCTGAAAAAAACTATAGTCCCCTTGCTTCTCTATCAGCATTTATAAAAACACTAAAAACACAGAGTGACCCGCCGTTAACCAGCCAATAAAAACAGAGCTTGAATTTGAATCAGCCAATAAAAACAGAGCTTGAATTTGAATTTCAGCAGAGCAAGGGGGGCAGAGCCATATATGGCTCTGAGGGGGAGGGATCAGAATGCTTTGCCTGTTGAAAATATTTCTAAGTTTTGTGCTCTACAGAAAGTTACACATAGCACCTTTAAGATCTACAGAACCTGGCTTGAGAATATCAAACTGGTATGTAGAAATTATCACAAAAACTTCTAAAATTAAGCTTTATGTATTATTGTATATTATTATAAGTATTCCAAGCAATATTATAAAACATATATTTTCTTTTTGGACTCAAAGATTCCAGGAATCAAGTAGTGGATCAGGCTGTGGTCAGTATGATCATCCAAGACTGTCAGCTGCTTAGCGTTTTTGCAAACGAGATGTTCAGAGAGCCGATTCACCTCTTTGAGTCCTTATATGTTCTTCCAACTAAAAAGGTATGTTAAATTACGTATTACATGTGATGGGATAGCTTAGTGGTTAGACATGTTGCCTCACTAACTAACTACAGAACAAGTTTGAAGGGACGGTCTGCCTCAATTCAGGGAATTGGATTGTGGAATGTTTGGAGAATGATGTTAAAAATGCCAAGTCAATGTGTACATTTAAGAAAATTATCAAAACTGGATTGTTTAAAATATATATATATGAAGTAGTTTAATTTGAGCCATGGGTTCTATGTGTGTGGTTTTCAAAATCATGCATGTTTAGGATGACTTCTGGGTTCAGGCCCCCGTGTAAAATAGATTTGTGGTCTCAGTGGGATTTGCGTGGATAAATACATGTTAACAGTAGAGGGCATGGTTCTGCTAATCCGCTAACAGCAAACTGTAGAACAAACTTTTCACTTAGCTGATTAGCATTTTTGCCAACTTTGGAAACCGTTAAGAGGACAAATTAGCTTATGCTAAATTGAGTTCTGGTAACTTTAAGTTTGATAACGCTTCATGAAGACTTCTCTCCACCTCCCAAAAAGCATCCAGGAAAATGATGACTTAGGTACATGGAACAATGCTATGCTAAACTATGCATCCCCTAGTGATGTCACACTTAACTGTTCAAACTTCGGCCCTCTCAGTGCATTCTCCCTTATACGTCCCAGAAACAAGCTTTGACTCATGGTGTCAGTTTACAGCCAATAACAGAAACTTCAACATAAATGTCAAACCAAACCTGAACAAGACATTAACTAGAACAACCAATTTCCACACTCAGAAACATTGTAAACAGTCTGAAACATTACACACATACCGGTAATTCCTATAAGGCTAACCAGCATCCTTTGCAATGCACACAGTCTCTCTGGGATATGACTCTCTCACACATGTGAACAGCTAGTTTTGGCTGTCATCAGCAAACTAGTTGACCAACTATGCTAGGTGCTATTTATAAGACTGAATTTAGTGCAGCTCCTCAGACTGACCAAGACTTTTGGATAAAAGACGAAATGTTTCAACCTTTTTTTTTTTGTCCGCCCAGAGGACCTGACTTAACATTGTTACTCTTTCACACATTTTAGACATCTTTGCTTTAATCTGGGGCATACAAAAATACATCTCTTAGTGTTAATAAGGTTTAATTATAAGAATTAAATTAGTAAAAACACAAGCTGAAAGGCTGCACGCTCCTGCTGTAGTGACACTCTCATTTTCTCTCTCTTGTGGTGCGGAGAGCTCTGTCTTAAGTGATGACATTAGTTAGCGAATTAGGGGTTAGCAAAGCAAATATTTGGTTAGCTGTGCCCACTAGTGAAGGTTAATAATAAAAATATTAATAAAACCAATTTCTTCTGTACTGTGTGAAAAAGTTTTCTCCAAAGCAGGAGAACTGGTCTCAAAGAAATGTGCGCCTTGGGCCCAACATGCTGCAAAAACTTGTTCCTTAAAGTCCAACACCCACCATGTTTTCAAATTGCATCGCCATTAATATTTATTAGTTTATTTAAAAATAATACAGGAGCGTTTATTTATATTGTAGAGAAATAACGCTAAATGTGTTATTTCATGATTTATAGCAGATTTTAGCAGAAGCTCCAGGAAAAATCTGCCCCTCTCCATATATGGGCATTCACATGGGCATTCACGTCACTAAAGTGACGCCTTGGAGTTACAGGCGAGCGAGGAAAAGAAAAAGCGAAGCATTTTTAAATATTCCCTAAAGCTGCCTGTGTTGATTAATCCTGCTGTCGCTCACTCATGTCTATCATATTCTGAGCGAGCATCCACGTAGACATACTAGTTTAATTTGTTTGATCGCGACAAATTCATTCATTTCCGCATCGGCTTTTTATTCTCTCCCCCCGTGACCAGACAGGTCGGGAGTAAAGGCAGCCGCGCAGCGGAGCTCTGCGCGCGTGCTCCCCGTGCTCCCCGTGCTCCCCGCAACAAGGCTGACGAGAGCAAATGCATACACTCGAGGGAGCAAATTACACCGGCACGCATTCGGAACTTCAAAGATGACCAGCGGAACGAAATCTGCCCCTCTCCATATATGGGCATTCACATAGGCATTCACGTCACTAAAGTGACGCCTTGGAGTTACAGGCGAGCGAGGAAAAGAAAAAGCGAAGCATTTTTAAATATTCCCTAAAGCTGCCTGTGTTGATTAATCCTGCTGTCGCTCACTCATGTCTATCATATTCTGAGCGAGCATCCACGTAGACATACTAGTTTAATTTGTTTGATCGCGACAAATTCATTCATTTCCGCATCGGCTTTTTATTCTCTCCCCCCGTGACCAGACAGGTCGGGAGTAAAGGCAGCCGCGCAGCGGAGCTCTGCGCGCGTGCTCCCCGTGCTCCCCGCAACAAGGCTGACGAGAGCAAATACATACACTCGAGGGAGCAAATTACACCGGCACGAATTCGGAACTTCAAAGGTGACCAGCGGAACGAGGAGCCAGAGACGCGCGCGGCTCGCTCCTCTGGGCAGAATGGGTGAGAGCAGCAACGGTCCGCAGCGGTGTTATAAAATAAATAATAAATAAAATCAGAGCGCTGGTCCATATGTACACACAAATGCACCAGGAAATATGCAGTTTTAACTCCCACTCTCTCTCATAAACCTCCATGGAAACTCACTCCTGCCTTCTGCCTTCTGGGTGGAGATGTAACAAAAGTCACATGACACTTCGGGACTCTTCGGCCAGGTTTCCGGATTCATTCGGGAGTGTTTTTTTTTTTTTTTTTAACCCTCGCCTGGCCCAAATGCAAAAATGAAAATAGACATAAAGTTAAATTACAGTAATTGTCCTATATGGTGAATTGTTACTGTCATGGTGGGTGTTGTCCTTTAATAAAAATGTATAAACCTGCCTTGCCCACTCAACAAGTACACGAGCACACCAGCAATGTTCACATGCATTTTTATGTCCTAAATTGTCTTACAACTCTTACTTTAATTTTTACATTTTCACTTCTTGCAAAAAAGATAACTGTAAATTCTGTATATGATTCACCATTACTCGTCATATTATTTTGGTTTTATTCAAATGCACTGAAAAACATGCATTTCTTTTTCATTCAATAAGTACTTATTTACTCATTTGGTGTCAGACTGAATGAACGCAATTCTATTTATTGACACTCTACCCAGATTGAACGCAATGATTCCTTAAGTCCAGCAGATCTCGCCAATAAGCAATGCATCAGTTTCAACAAACTGGCGGCCGGCCAGTGAACCACCGCAGCCGCTCCAGACCTGTGTTAGCTAGCTGGCTAGCTTCTGCTAGCCAAGCCATGAGCTGGTGTTGGAGCGGCGGCGCGATCAATCTGCAGCTCCTGCTCCAGCCTGAGACGTCCACAGAGCTCACAGAGCGATTCCAGCTAGTAATTAATCCATATGATGCGATCCTGGTCACAAGTGTTCAAAAGGCCGGCTCCCGTGTTAGCTCCCGTGTTAGCTTCTGGAGCTAGCCAGGCCGGAGGTGTAGCCAGGCCGGCCGGAGGTGTTCGCGCGGCGGCCTGGCACGATCAGCGATAAATCCGCTGCTGCCTGAGACATCCACAAAGTTCACAGAGACGTTTCCAGCTCGTAATTAATCCATATGAAGCCATCCTGGTCACCAGTCTTCGGCCCGGCGCCGGGCAGCTACTGTATCCTAAAATGGCGTCCGGTGTTCTACATTAATTTGTGACCGTGTAAACTGAAGACCTACTTCCTGTTGCCCAAGATTGCTCAAAAAATGATCAGAAATGATCATTTTTATCATAATTATTATTTATAAAGCCTTTAAAACAACCACAGCTGCAACAAAGTGATGTACACATGAAATTAAGAACATTTAAACACAAAAAAAAAAAAATATATATATATATATTTTTTTTAATACAGTAATTTCATATTTTTATTAAATATGATACGTTCGTAGGTCCCGTTGTTCGTAGGTCGATGGAGTCGTAAGTGGGGGGTCACCTGTATACAGTATTTTTATTTTTTTATTGTTTTTTATTTATAAATAGATAAATGTACAGTACTGCACAGTCACCAAGCACTTAGCCTATCCTAACACAGTTTTTAAACATGAAGGAGTCAGTTGAATTGTCTCCCTCCTCCCTGCAGGCTCCATAGGGAGCTTGCTCCCTTTATGTGAAAGGGAGACAATTCAACTTATTCCTTCATTTTTTAAACTGTGTTAGGATTGGCTAAGTGCTTGGTGACTGTCCAGTACTGTACATGTATTCATTTATAAAAAAAAAAAAAAAAAAAAAATAAAAAAAATTTTTTTTTTTTTAATGAGATGCATGCTCGTAAGTCCGGGACCTCGTAAGTAAGAGCGCTCGTAAGTCGGGGACTACCTGTACTAGTTTTGAGCAATAGTTGAGGAACAATGAGTCTGAAGACAATTCAACTTGTTCAACTTGTTAATTTACAAATGCTCCAGAGAAACTTTATCAAAGCTTTTCATTGTTTTTATACAAAACAGAGCTTTTTAACTATAAAATACAGAAGTATCATAGTTGTCCTGCATCAAATGTCCCTTTTCCACCGGCCGGCTCGGGTCGGATGTTACGTCATATGTGCGTCGCAGAGACCCCCTTTCATCCTTTCCCACCGGATATTCCGAGCGGAGCCGCGCGAGATTTCCTGAGATTTTCGGGCCGGTTTCAGAGGGGTACTGAAGCGAGCTCACCCGCTCCGGAAGTAGGAAGGAGGAGACGAGAGCTGTTTTCACGGAAGCGAGGGACGCGATCACTGCAGGACTTTTACATGATAAACACGGTAAAAACAATTATTATTTTTTAAATTTATAGCAAAGATGGGTCTTCAGCTGAACGTGTCCTTAATAAAATCACGTACTGCTCAAAACTGCACGATTTTAAAAAGTAGTTTCGCCACGAGCAACACGCGGCGCGCGGGCGGCTTTATGTCTTTAAATGTAGCTCAATGAACAGATATAAAATATATTTCATAGCTGACTTTAATAGTACGAGGGCTCCTGAGCTTAACCACGCTTTAATATTGTCACGTAGTGGTCAAATATGCTGCATTTAAAGTAGTTTCGCTTTGACTTTTTCCAAAACCTGTGTTTGCACAACGAAAATAAATTATAAAAATTCGAATTTTATTTCAAATAACTCCAACAGGATACATTTCGTATATGAACATGTTGTGATCACACTAGATTTTTTTGAAAAATATCAGCTATGTGGTTTTTGATAGAATTGATAATATGTGATACAAAGTAGAAGGGAGAAAATAATGGACGTAGGTTGACACATTTATGTCTATAAAACATTGAATTTTATTTCAAATAACTCCAACAGGATACATTTCGTATATGAACATGTTGTGATCACACTAGATTTTTTTGAAAAATATCAGCTATGTGGTTTTTGATAGAATTGATAATATGTGATACAAAGTCTTTATTGTGTTCTTCTTCTAGTGGTGGCTAGTACTGTAGTAAATAGCTTGAGGAACACTACTGCCACCATGTGGTAAGACGAGTAGGATTCTGGACCCCGCCCACAGAAGGGGTACAAAAAAGCTGTGGAAACAGAACATAGATGTGACCCGACCCGAACTGAGCCGACCTGAGCCGATCCAACCCGAGCCGAGCTGAGCGGTGGAAAAGAGGCAAAAAGGTATGACATTGAGCTTCCTGTAGGACACAGAAACAAGGCTGCTTCACTCTGGCTTATCTCTGCTGCTGGAAACGAGAGTGCCCACAGGCATTCTGGCTGATGGGAAAAGGATCAGGGCTAATAGTCGGCTAAATCCATCTACTGTATCACAGTCCCATCTTGCTAGGCCACTTTCTCATTGTCTGTCCTCTTCCTCTTCAGGTTTAGGTTTATAAAAGCTTGTATCAACTCAGCTTGGCTAATCAGCAAAAAAAAAATGTTTAAGGTAAGCACCAAGTGCCTTTCGCTCTTTAAGCATCCTTCTTTAGAAAACCACAGACAGGAATGCAGAGGATAGGTTGCTCCTCTAAGCTGTGGGACCTTTTCCATTTTCACCAGGCCCCACAACAATAGGTGCAGTCAGAGAGAGGTCATAAAAAACACAGTGAAAGCATCTCAACTCCTCCTCTCTCCCATATGCCCTTTCTCTAGTCAGAGAAAAGACAGGCAGTAACTGTCTGTGTGTCACCGAGGGTAATTGTGGAAAGCCAGAGAAATTTGCCTTGAAACACCTATCTCTGGTGTTTTCTTTTGACTCATAGGAAGAAGAAGGAAAAAAAGGCTAAACTATATAGGACCAAGCAGTCTGTTTAGGAAAAATGTTGTAAACTCTCACCTGAGAAAATTTTCATTATGACAGAAATAAAAGCAAATATTACAAGAAGTCCATTTGTACAATCAAATTAGGCTACGTTCACATTGCGAGGCTAAACTATATAGGACCAAGCAGTCTGTTTAGGAAAAATGTTGTAAACTCTCACCTGAGAAAATTTTCATTATGACAGAAATAAAAGCAAATATTACAAGAAGTCCATTTGTACAATCAAATTAGGCTACGTTCACATTGCTCAATTCCAATTTTTTTTTTTATCCGATCTTTTGGTGTGAACGTTCACACTACATTTTTAATGCGGCCTGCATCAGACTCCAGTGTGAACGATCTACATTGCAGAAGCGACCCGCATGCGCAGAAGAAAACAAAAGAAATGCACAGTATTTTAAATTCTTTTGTATTTTATATTCTTTATGCATTTTATATTTCAATTTGTTACTGCTGATGTTTGAACTGTGTTCGTTTAAGTGTCCTTGGGTGTCCTGAAAGGCGCTTTTAAATAAAATGATTATTATTATTATTATTATAAAACGTGTCTCAGAACGTGACGTGACACGCAGCACCCTGTGTTTGCGGAAGTAAACATGGACGCGACAGTTTTCAGTGTGTGTTCGGTAATTTTGAAGTTGTTGTCCAATCGAGGAAAGCTAAACATCCAAATGATTAAAGGCAAAAGAAAACTGAGAAGAAAGCGAGCAAAATTTTTAGTGATGGCGATTTTTGGAGCTGTGGCTGCTACCTCTGTTCAGAGGGGTGTGTGGATGCGGAGTATACGGTGGCCGAGGAGCGCTGTTCAATTTGGAGTGCAGAGCGTTTTTCTTTTGCAGCGCGTTTGCACCCCTCGGCCACCGTAGGAGTAGGAGCCAAGAGTGACGTCGGTCTCACGTCGGTGATGAAAAAGTCAGATGTAAGTCACATGAGCGTTCACACTGCAGTCGCTTTGAAAACATCAGATATAGATCTGATTTAAAACCACATACTGAAACGGCCTGGGTCGGATTTGAAAACATCGGATTTGTCGCGTTCAGACTGTCATAAAAAAATCGGATATGGGTCAGATGGGGCAAAAAAATCAGATTTGGGTCGGATTTGCCTGCAGTGTGAACGTCGCCTTAGTCTATTATCCTCTTACACATTTAGAGAAACACTTATGTAGCCATAAAATGTAGGGATGCATATTATCGGCATGGTATCAGTATCGGCCGATATTAGCGTTAAAGTTCAATATCAGACATCGGCCATTCCATCAAAATAACTCACAAATATAAGAGACGCTGTTTTTGTAAAACAACCCAGTGACAAGGATGCCTGCAGCGGTAGCACGTCATGTGCGCCTACATGATCACACCGTGGAGAGGAAGAAGTCAAAATGTCGGCGGTGTGGACATTTTTTTTCGTTGGTGAGGATGTTGGATTCTGAAGATTTTTGGAATATGTTGAACCTTGCTACATCGTCCCCAGTCGGGAGATGTTTTTCAGATGTAGCCTTACCTGAGTTACAAGCCGTCATTTCCAACGTCATTGAGAAGCTAATAGCCGATAGCACTTGGGTGAGTTTTACCACAGACATTTGGACATCGTGTTAGCCCCGTTAGCATGATTAGTTTTACGGCACAAAGGATAGACAAACATTTTGAACTTAAAAATGTTGTCCTTCATGCACAGGAGTGCAGAGGATCCCACACTGCATCTAGGAACCCAGAACAAGCCTCCACAAGTGAGACAGCATTGCAGGTGACTAATGCTAATAAATAACATTTCACACTTATCATTTAATGTATGCATATGGCTGTTACTGAATATATGTCACCAGCTCTTACAGCCGTCACACAATTTTTGTAGCAAATAAGCCTAAATAAGAGGGCTATGTCTGACAAAGGAAAGTATATAAGAAATGTTGGTTATCGGCCAAATAAGTTTTAACATATCGGCATATCGAATATCGGCTGAAAATCCAATATCGTGCATCCCTATTAGCCATTTTTGTCAGTTGCTTAAAATCATAACGTCAATAATGTGAATGGAAATAACACGGCCATGTGTTTATTTACACTTTGCTCTAGTTGTTTCAACTACCAGATCAAAAAAAGGATGCTTTAAGTCACATGTGTCAAACTCAAGGCCCGCGGGCCAGATGTGGCCCTCCACATCTTTTTATGTGGCCCTTGAGAGCTTAAAAGGTCTGATTGTCACATAATCAATAAGTCAAAAGGGTTTTATATTATAACAGTGTAAGAAGTAGACAGATATTTCTACATCTGTGCAAATATATATATGTAATATTTGTAAGTTGAATAAGTAAAAAAAAAACCTGTTATTTACCAATAAGGAGTAGTTGTGTTTAATTTAGATTACTGTACATTTAGTTAAATTTAACTACATTTATACTGTCTTACAGCTACATCTGGCCCTTTGAGGGCAACCACTAAGCTGATGTGGCCCTCGGTGGAAATTAGTTTGACACCCCTGCTTTAAGTGGAGCAGTAATTAGGACTGTAAACCTTAAACCCTAAATCTGACAAGTTCATTCCACTTATGGCTTTTTAAAAATTAGGTGTGACCCAAAATAAATACATTTTAAAGAGGATTGGTTTCTGCACTTCAATGCATAATTCTACAGAAAGATGGATGTGTTCAGAAAAAAAAGAGCGCATGAGGACAGTGTGATGGAGCCTAATAATAGCTTCTAGTTGATGGCAGAATTTGCACGCGCTTCAAACGGAACTCCTTCAGTTTCGGTGGCATTCAAGAACACATTCCTTGCATAGTAACACTTCAAGCACAGTACAAACTCCAAAGTTAACGTAGGTTATTTTTGCTGGCTCAACGCCAGGTTTCAGTGTTTGCATTTTGCCCCATACTGCTTTGCCAGTCCTAACTTACAGACATCTATCTGCACCAACGATATGGAGTGAAAAAAAGGGATGCAGCAAATAACGCCAGCTAAAAGAAATAAAACTCAACACAGTCATGAAAAACCATGACTTAGCAGAAATGAATCAGTGGATTTACAAACTCAGATCAGACATCGAAGTCAATGTTACTCTACAGAAACTGCAAATTGCAATTAATCCATGCAGAACTAGAGAAATAGCAATTGAGTTTCTCATAGCAATGGAGTGCCAAATGTATGCTATACATCAGGCTATGTAAAGCTAAACAATAGCATAAAGTCTTATCTTTGAAAATAAAATTTGTGGCACAAAATATTAATCAGTAAGTTGGGGGGAAATTAAACGAAAAGGGAAAATATATATAGTACTAGGGGTGCACCGATTTCAATTTTCTGGCCGATCACCGATCACCGATTTTTAGAAAGTCTGACCTACCGATTCCGATTTTGGCCGATACCTATTTTCAGGTGTTAAAAGGTCAAAATGCACCCTAAATTTTCATGATTTTCCGACCTTTGCGGAGGCAGATGAGATTGGTGGATAAAATCGGCTTCTCATTTAAAGATCGGCCGATCACCTATCTCCCCAAATTAAGGAAATCGGGGCCGATTTATCGGTGCATCCTAGTACTGGTACATATATATAAAGTAAGAAGGAAACCCCCTCAGTTTGTGACCATAAAGAGTACTGCTCCTCTCTGGGAGATTAAATATGAACAGAACAAAACAAAACGAGGGCTTTGAGACCCTCCGAGTCCTAGCCATTCTTTTGGCCACAGTAGCCTAGCAACCGCTGCTTGACCAGTCCATTGTGCAAACGTATGTTAAGCTTTTATCCCTCATTAGCAACATTCCTCCCTGCAGGCTGGGATTTTACAGATTAGGTTGAAAAACACAAAAGAGATTGGACAAATCTTGCTGACTTCCAACATATTACTTTACAGGGTAATCATTGATCAAATAGCTGTACGCTTGTCTGTGTGGAGCATGTGCGCAATGCGAGTTGATCAATGACAGGTAGCTGGGCAAAGCTGGTTCTGGTCAGAAGCACCCGTCCATTTCTTGGTTTGACTAAATATAAAAAAACAACAGATTGTTATTTAATAACCACTTCTTACAGGGTATCATGTTTGCTTTAAGCCTCCTGTGGAGATAAGTCTCCCTTTTTTTATTTATATTGTTTTGTTAGACCAATGCAGATTCAAGCCAAAACAAACAGACAACAGACCCACAGCAACAGATGCCACAACTTCTCTAAGCGGCATCAGTCTAGTTTTTTTTTAAACTTGGAAACCAACTCAACACACCACAGGGTGCCTTTCCATGTTTCTAAGAAATGGTCTTTTGTGAGCTCACTGTCCCTGTTTTATAAGCAAAAGCATCCAGCTTCTTCCACTTTACCTACTTAAGTAGCAATTTATATTGACTACACATGCAGACATCTGACCTGCACTGTTTAAAGAGTTCAGTCTCTTATTTTGCCTAACTTTTTGGTAACAAACTTTCATTTGGGCTGGACTGAAAATTGCCGTACACATTTTCATCCTGTTCTATATTTCCATCTCATTATATTTTCATGT
>JBBPBX010051151.1:0-20485 GCA_038048925.1 Garcialebias charrua | reverse complement strand
GCGCTCCTGCCACGTGGCCCCCTGGTAGGTGTTCCTCTGCCTGCGGGCGTGCTTGGGGCCCTCACATCTGGGGCTGGGCGCTTGTCGGCTCGGCCTGGTGGCTGCCTGGTGGGGCTCGGGTCCTCTGGTCCTGTCGGGTCTGGGCCTGAGGGATGGGCGTCCCCGGTGCCCGAGCCTCGGTGACCGGCCCTGGGGCTACGTCGGTGCAGCGGGCTCCGGCGGGGGCCTGTGTATTTGTCGCGGTTGACCCCGGGGGGTCATGTGTGTGGTCGCTGGTGGGGTTCGTCCGGTTCTTCCCCTTGGTCGGATCTGGGGAGTGGACAAGTGGCTCGTCCTGTTCGGGTGGTCCTGGGGACTCTGGGCTCGGGGTCCTTCCTGGGGTCTTGGGCCTTGATCGCCCCTTCGTCTGTCTCGGGCTTTGGGGGGACGGATCTCTGATGCTTCACAGTTGCTGCTAAATGTTCTATTGGAGGAACCTTATTCACTTATGCATGCTCACAACCACACACAATTGGATGCAGGGATGTATATGTAGATATATGCAGATATGTAGATGGGTATATGAATGAATATAAATGTATATGTATGTATACTGTATATATATTTGTAGGTATGGGTATGTGTATTTATAGAATTCTACTGCAAGGTCATGAATATTATTAGTCTTTATGCTTGTATGTTTCGTTGCTGTGTTCTGTCATGTGCTTTGCAGGATTGTGGATGGAGGTTTGGTGTGTTTGCCTTGTGCTCTTTTTGTGGATAATTGTTGTTGTGTTGTCTTACTTTCTCTTTTCTTTCTTTCTTTCTTTCTCTCTCTAAAAAAAAAAATAAAAATAAAAAAATACATATTGGAGTGAGAGGATGGCTATAAGGTGTGAAGGGAGGCCATCTATAAATTTATAGATGGCCTCCCTTCACACCTTATTTTTTTTTTTCCCCATTTATGGGAAAAAAAAAAAATATTATTTTTGCACATGTAGGAGCCAGAAGTGCAGAAAACAGAAGACAAAGTGATGTGTTTATTTTATTGTCTTCTGCAGGTATGTGAAATTGTTGTTTTTGTTCATGTAATGACTGAATGTTGTCTTTTTGTTGTTCTAGACTGCCCAGTAGATGGCGCTGTTGTTCTTTTATTGCACTGTTTTTAATTATATATTTAGAAAATGTTATGTTTTGTTACTCTAAAAGAAAAATATTACTTTTCTGCTTTGTAAACCTCCTGAATGAAATATAACTGTTATATTGTGAGGCTCACTTTGCTGGAGAAGCACTGTGAAGGAGCCAGAAGTGCAGAAAACAGAAGACAAAGTGATGTGTTTATTTTATTGTCTTCTGCAGGAGAACCAATAAACATTGGAGAAACAGTATTTTGACGTGCTGTCGTGTGTCCAAAATCAAGCATCGTCACACTGGTGCCGTGACCTTCAGGATCTTCAGACCTGCTTGATGCAAGTCGCCGTGGATGCTGTGCTGTTCTCCTGTTCTGCGCTCCCAATTTTCCTGTGTGGTTGGTCATATAAAGGACAGAAAAATTGAAAGCTTTACCTCTAGTTTTAATAGTAAACTGGTCATTTGAAGTTAAAACACAACGCAAGTACATTGATATTTTGAAAGTTTTTTTTATGGATCCCTTTAATACACCTATGTTACCTAAGGGTAGGGGTGCCTGGCTTAGTTCTCTTGCCAGTAAAAGTAACATAGATCAAGCCACTGTAGTAGGAGGTTCTGTGAATCTAAGTCAGACCCCAGGTTGTACCGCTTTTGCTATGAATGGGAACGAGGGCCCCCGTGCTTCTACACCTAGCGGTAACATTGATGTTAACAGTCTCACTGAAATTGTAGGGCAATTAGGAGCCCAGATTGGTGAATCTATTGTGACAAAACTGATGTCTACTGGTGTTGTAAATATGACTGGTTGTCATCAGACTGGTTCTACTGACCTGAGTGGTTCAAGTAGACATGACACTCCAAATGTAACTGTCCATATCAAACCAAATAAGGAACTTCAGTCTTACAGAGGTGATGGCACTGATACATGTTCAATCAATCAATCAATCAATCAATCAATCAATTTATTCACTCGATTAAAAAAATCATCATTTTACAAACTCATTATCTGACAACACATTTACACGAGTGAAGAGGGAGCAGGAAGAAGAAAATCTTGTATAGACCTGCCCCCTTTCTCAATAATTACAAAAATGTCATGGCCGTAAACATTAAATTAACAAAACAAGTTGCAAACAATATTTAAACAATAACATACATAACAATATACCACTGTTCCCATTAACAACTCAATATGTAAGAGTTAACCATTCTTTTTTTATACTGTTTCTTGAATTGGATTATTGTAGTGCAATTTTTAAACTCATCATCCAAACTGTTCCATAGTTTTACTCCATGCACCGAAATGCACATTTGTTTTAAAGTAGTACGCACAGTTTTACTTTTGAAATCATACTTCCTTCTGTTAGTTCTATCACAAGAGTTTAAGACAAAAAACTTTTGTAAATTAAATGGCAATAATCTCTTTCTAGCTTTAAACATAATCAATAACATTTTTAAATCAACCAGATCCTTAAGTTTCAAGATATTTGATTGAATAAACAAATTATTTGTGTGTTCTCTGATGTCCACTTTATGAATAATTCTCATAACTTTCTTTTGTATGACAGATAACGGTTTAGTGTTGGTTTTATATGTGTTGCCCCACCTCTATACAGTATGTCAGATATGGAAAAACAAATGAATAATATAATGTCTGTAGAGTTGACAGCTCTAAAACATGTTTTACTTTATTTAGAAGTCCAATACTTTTGCATAGTTTTAATTTTATGTATTTTATATGAGATTTCCAGTTAAGTTTATGATCCAAAACAACCCCTAAAAATTTAACTTCATGTACTCGTTCAACTTGATTATTATCTACAGACATTACAATAGAATCATCTCTTTGCTCTCCATGCAGCTTGCAGCACTTTTTGTTTCATGGCATATGATTGAAATTGAACCAGAACAGTTCTGGGCCGGTCCTTTGGTCCAGGCCTCGGCCCTATCCGATGTGCCCTCTCCACATGGAGTTCGTCCGTCACTTCCAGTTTTTCATGGATCAGTTTGTTGACAAAGTCAATCATGTTGTTTTCTTCACAGTTTTCTGGCACTGAGTAGATTCTCATATTGTTTCTCCTGGCTTGACTTTCCAGTTCCTCACATCTTAGTTCCAGTTGCTTTTGCATTTGAAGGGTATGTAAAAGCACTTTAGAGGTTTTCATTTCATAATCTTCACTCTCAGCAATTCTCTGTTCAGCTTCATCCATTCTTTTTTTAATACTCATGAAATCTGTACGTAGCACATTTAACTCTGCCTTTAATGATCCAAAACTAGCTATTGTTTCTGATCGAAATTCTCTCAGTTCTTTGAGTATTTCAGCCATACCTGTAGATTTAGCTGATGAAGCATCCTCTATTGTCTCCTCTTGATTGTTCTCCATTTGTTTTTGTGCGCAAGCCTCCATTTGCTTGGAAGATTGTTTGTGTTTCTGCTTGGACATTTCTCTCTGTCCTTCTTTCTCCACCTTCCTCTCCTCTTTGTCCTCCTTTCTCCTCTTGATTGTTCTCCATTTGTTTTTGTGCGCAAGCCTCCATTTGCTTGGAAGATTGTTTGTGTTTCTGCTTGGACATTTCTCTCTGTCCTTCTTTCTCCACCTTCCTCTCCTCTTTGTCCTCCTTTCTCACTGTTCTTCTCCACTCAGTTTTCAGTATTTTGCTGTTTTTGAAGCTGTTTAATCCAAAGTTAAGTCCACTTTGCAGTTAATTGTTTGCAGAGACACACCCAAACATACATGCCTGGCGGCCATCTTGGAATCTCAACTCAATTCAGGAGTGGATTGAAATGGTTAAAGCTTATCTCAAAAAGCAGAACATCTCTGTACAAGAACAGGCTGATGAGATTGTAAGTCATCTTAGGGGTAAAGCCAGAGATGTTGTACGGATTTCTATGCGTAGTGATCCAGGCCTCGACGTAACAGAAAAGACTGAACTGATCTACAGTGTCCTCCTGCACTATTTTAGTGATGCTTCTTCATGTCTCCCTCTTGCTGATTTTTACGCAACACTTCCCAGATCAAGAGAAAACCCAGTGGATTACTGGATTAGGCTCAATAAAGCTGCTGAGCTGGCTCTCGAGGGCCTACAAAGACAAGGAAAGACAACAGAAACCCTATATGATGAAGTGGCTGTCATGTTTGTAAAATATTGCCCTGACCCTGAGTTATCCTACACTCTGAAGTGTAAGCCCATCCATGAGTGGACCACTCGTGAGGTTCAGCTGAGAATCAATGATTACCAGAGAGAGTTGAGGGCTAGCAACAGAGCTGTTAGCACTGCCCAATTGAAGAGCCAGACTGCTGCCATACCCTCTGAACAGTCCAGTATATCTTCAGCAGTCACTGTAACACCTGAGAAACACTTTGTCCAAAATGTGCCAAATGTCTCATCTCAAGGCCAGAATCCTGTGAGCAATCCCACTTACCCAGTCTGTCATCCTGTTAAAGGTGTTCCTGGCTGCTCTTCTGCCTGCGTTTCCACAACAGCAGTGTCACAAAACCTTCAGCAGTCGGAGAACAAGCTGCTCAGTCAGATGGTCGAAATGTTCCAAAACATGATGGAAAGAATGCAGCAGCATGATGGACTACCTGAGACAGGGAGAAGGTTTCAACAGTCAACACGTAGCAGACGTCCTAAGGAGGCTGCATGTAGGGTCTGCAGTGATAAGAGTCACACCACCATGTCTCACTGCCTGTCTGAAAAACTTTGTTTTGCTTGTCTTGCTCCTGGTCATGTTAGATTGTCCTGTCCAGCTAATAACGCTTCCAACACCCAGTCACAGGGAAACTAGCGGACCTGTATTTGGAGGGGGGCAGTACGGGTCTCAGCTTAAACTCCCAAAATGTAGATGTTTCTGATGCAGAGTCTATTTATACAAATGTGAATGACAACTGTAAGGACTCTGAAGTTGTTTTTCAGAATATTCACAAAGTCAGTAGCAGTGAGAGTCTTTTCTACACCCCAGTTGTGGTTGGTGGGTTACTGAAGCTAGGTGGTATGTTGGACAGCGGATCTATGGCCTGCAGCATTAATGAAGCAGCCGAAGTAAAACTACAACGGGCAGGTCTGATAAACAAAGAAAGTCAAGCCAACACAAACGTGACCCTTGTGGGTTGTGGTGGTCTGCGTGTAAAGCCCAAATGTGTTGTTGATGTTGAGATGGAGGTGTATGGCTGCAAGATGATGGTTCCCACACTGGTTGTTCCAGGTCAACATGATGAATTAATACTGGGGTCAAATGTCATAAAACACATTTTGCATCAGTCCAAGTTATGTGAGCCATATTGGAAAACCATATCCAGTCCCTGTCCAGAGAAGGACCCTGAAACTGAAAGTTTTCTGTCTATGCTTTCTGGACTGAGCCCATGGAGAGGTACAGACGTTCCTGATAAAGTTGGCACTGTCAAATGTAATACAGCTGTGTGTCTTGAACCAGGTTGCGAGTACCTGATCTGGGGTAAACTGCCTAAAAATGTTGCTATTTCCACAGGCAGTACAGTGATGACAGAACCCACTACTTCTCGCTCAGCCCCCAGAGGTGTTTTAGTTGCAAAGATTATAACTCCTTTGTGGGGGGACAGGTGGATTCCACTGAAACTGATTAATACTTCTGACAGGCCTGTGTTGTTGAGACGCAATGCAAAGCTGGCTGACATTTATACCTGCACAGCGCTTGAAGACCTAGATGTGTGTGAGCAAGCAGCAGTCTCTCTGTCCAGTTGTTGTCAGTTTGCAGCACCATCTTCCCTTGTTGCAACTTCTGTGAGTGATAAGCTCCGGTTAATTGGGCTCACTGATGTTGACATCGAGTCTTGTGAGACATCTGAAAGGTGTAAGGAAAAGATGGCTGACCTTGTTTTGGAGTATGAGGACATTTTCTCACGACATCATCTTGATTGTGGTGAAGCAAAGGGTTTTGTGCATCGTATACATCTTTCGGATAACAAACCTTTCAGACTGCCTTACAGGCGAGTACCACCAAGCCAGTATCAGAAGCTGCGGCAGGTTTTGAGTGAAATGGAGGAGAAAGAGATTATCAGGAAGTCAACCAGTGAATATGCCTCACCATTGGTTCTTGTGTGGAAGAAGAATGGTGATCTTCGCATCTGTACAGATTTTCGCTGGTTGAACAAAAAGACTTTCAAAGATGCTCATCCTCTTCCTCATCAGGCAGACTGCTTGGCAGCACTTGGAGGTAACTGTCTGTTTAGCACAATGGATTTAACGTCAGGTTTTTATAACATGCCACTTCATGAGGATGACAAGAAGTACTCTGCCTTTACTACACCCATGGGCCTCTATGAGTACAACAGGTTGCCGCAGGGCCTCTGCAACAGTCCTGCAAGCTTTATGCGGATGATGACAAGCATTTTTGGGGACCAGAACTATTTGAGTTTGTTGTGCTATTTGGATGATTTACTGGTGTTTGCCCCTGATGAAGAGACCGCTTTGTACCGTCTAAAGATGGTGTTTGACAGGCTGCGTAGCCACAACTTGAAGCTTGCCCCCAAAAAGTGCTTTTTCCTGAGGAGGTCAGTAAAGTTCCTCGGCCACATAGTGGACGAGTCAGGTGTGTCGACAGATCCCAGTAAGGTCGAGAGCATCACAAAATTGACAAGTGCCGACCTCATGGAAGCTGATGGTGTCACTCCTTCCCAGAAACGATTGAGATCCTTTTTAGGAATGGTGAATTACTACCAGCACTTTGTACCTAGATTCTCTGCTGTTGCCAAGCCACTTTTCGATCTATTGAAAGGAGGAAAGAGAAAACTGAAGAGTCTTGCCAATGCCAAACTCTCTTGCAGAAAGCTGAGTGCAGTTGATTGGACAACCAAAGAAATGAAAGCTTTCGAGGACTTGAAGATGTCACTGGTCAACTCTGTGGTTCTAGCTCATCCTGACTTCTCTCGTCCCTTTCTCTTGTTGACTGATGCATCTCAGGATGGCATTGGGGCTGTTTGGCTCAGATTCAGGAGAATGAAACTAGAGCCAGACCTATTGCTTTTGCCAGCAAGTCACTCTCTCAGTCTCAAAAGAACTACCCAGCTCACAGGCTAGAGTTTCTAGCATTGAAATGGTCGGTTTGTGACAAGTTCAGCCATTGGCTCAAAGGTCATCGTTTCACAGTCTGGACCGACAACAACCCCTTGACTCACATCCTCACAAAACCAAAGCTTGACTGTTGTGAACAACGTTGGGTCGCTAAGCTGGCAAGTTATGACTTTGACATAAAGTATGTTCCAGGTCAGCAGAACATTGTGGCTGATGCTTTGAGTCGTGTGCCCTTTGTTAAGGAGAGTGTATGTGGCAAACTGCTCGTGGAGCCTTATGCAGACTTCCTTTCAAAAGCTAAGGATATGTCACACACTTCCGTTCAGGATACCTTCCTATCATCAACTGACCGCAAACAGCTCGCTCCAGTGAATGAAGACACCCTGTCAGTAAAAATGTGCCATTTGCAAGTGTCACCTTCATCTGTGGACAAGGATGATGTGTCAGCTGTGTTGAAGTCACATGTTGAGTGGGAAGCTGGTTCCAGGACTCGAGCTACAGAGATGCTGCTTCAAATGCCTCAGTTGCTCCCACCAGGACAAGACGCCTTACCTGCCTACACTGAAAGAGAGCTGCGTGACAGACAAACACAGGATGTCACCTTGTCTCGTGTCATGTTTTATGTTGAGAGACATCGCAAGCCCTCTAGGAGAGAGAAAACTAATGACTCACCATCTGTCAAAAAATACCTGAGTCACTGGGAGAAGTTGTCTGTGAATAATGGTGTGTTGTACAGGGTTTCCAGAGACCAGAGGTCCAAGAACAAACGTTTGCAATACGTTGTCCCAGATTCTCTCAAGGATGAGGTCCTGAAGGGGATCCATGATGATGCTGGTCACCAGGGCCAGTTCAGGAGCCTCAGCTTGACCAGGCAAAGGTTTTTCTGGCTGAACCTTGAGAGAGATGTTAGAGACTACGTGCGCAGTTGTCAAAGATGCCTCGTCAGTAAGACAGTTGAACCAGAAGGAAGAGCACCTCTAGTGAGCATTAAATCATCCAAACCGCTAGAGCTAGTCTGTATTGACTTTTGGTCTGCTGAGAACTCAAAGAACAAGTCAGTTGATGTGTTGGTTATCACAGACCACTTCACAAGACTAGCACAGGCATTTCCTTGTAAAGATCAGTCTGCTAAGCAGGTGGCCAGACTTCTCTGGGACAGATACTTCTGTGTTTTTGGCTTCCCTGAACGGATCCACAGTGATCAGGGTGCTAACTTTGAAAGCCAACTGATTAGTGAACTCCTCAGGGTCTCTGGTGTAAAGAAATCGCACACAACACCTTATCACCCGATGGGAAATGGGAGTGTGGAGCGTTTTAATCGAACATTGGGTGGTATGATCCGTGCTTTGCCCCCTGAAGCCAAAGCAGACTGGCCTCGTCGCCTACAGACTCTCACGTTCATGTACAACTGTTCAACTCATGAAACAACAGGTTATCCTCCATTTTATTTGATGTTCGGCCGCACACCACGTCTGCCGATTGATGTTCTTTTTCGTTCTGTTCTTCATGACTCTGATGTGACTAGTTATGACAAGTATGTGGCATCTCTCTCCAGTGACTTGAAGGAAGCCATGGACATTGCTCAGACTCATGCAACTAAAGAGATGGATCGACATGCTCAAATCTACAACAGGAAAACAAAAGGATCCCATATTGATATCGGTGACAGAGTGCTAGTGGCGAACAAAAGAGAGAGAGGCAAAAAGAAGCTAGCTGACAGGTGGGAATCCACAATCTACACTGTGTTAGATATGAATCCAGAGACCCACACATACAAAATCTGTGACACTGTGTCTGGTCAGACGAGGGTGATCCACAGAAACTTGCTGATGTTGGCCAACTTTCTTCCTGTGGTGGATGTTCATGACTCACTTGATCATGTTTCCTGCGCTAGCACTGCACAGTCCTCTATGCTGGATGACAGATCTGTAGATGAATCCCTGGGTGGGAATACAGATGAAGTTGACTTGGATGTGGACCCCGCTACTGAAAGCAAGAATATCCTACCTGTTGTTGGAAGTGTGGATGATGGTTCTGTGAGTGATGCCAATCATGTGGACTCTGACAGGAGAACAGTGGAGTGGGTCACACAGCTGACTGAGCCAAGCATTTCACAAGGGGATGATTCTGAAATAGCGAGTGTGACATCTGACCATCCTTCCTCCATTGTGTTACCTGTGACCCAAAATGGTGAACAATCCGTTTCCGGCGAACCTGAAAATGTGACTGATGTTGTTGACAGTTTTAGTGAGGTATCACAGTCAGACCCTGTTCTGAATGATCTGACCAATGTACATCACTGTGATGATGTTGACCAAGCCTCACAAACCCACGTTGGTTCTGTTGGTGTCCCCTCTCAAATCAGAACAAGATTTGGCCGTGTGGTTAAACCTGTGAATAGGTTAATACAGACAATGTCTAAACAAGCTGTGGTTCAAGATGCTTTTGATGTTAGAACTGTTTGCAAGTCCGTTTTCCAAGCTTTCACTAACTGAAGTTTCCTTTTTGTAGCCTGTATTTATCACTGACCGCTTTGTTTGGTCTTGGTTATGTTTTTTTTATGTTCTTTTTGTCTTGAGCAATACTACACACTATCTGGGGTCTTGGGATGGGTGTATATGGGCACCCTGTTGCCAGTGGTTGGATTGAGGTATAAGCGCTACTCTCAGTCCACTGCATCCTATGTGGATACTTTTGTCAGTTGGTTTTCTTGGTAATAGACCCTTCAGAGTTTCATTTGATGAGATCTGGTGTAATCTTTGTGTAGCTGTGGCTCAATTTCAATAAAATTCAGTGGGGGTGGGTGTAACGGAGTTAAAAATATACTCTAAGATAATCAGTTACTCCACTGTATTCATGTTTGTGAATTTTATTTTATTGAGGTCTTTTATTTTGAAATGTATCAAGGAGGAAATGATGTGTGCACTTGGCTCCTCCCGTGTTTCCTTTCCCTCACTTTGCTGGAGAAGCACTGTGAAGGTAAGAAGTGTGGAAGGCTCTCTGATGATATTTTATATGTTTCTTGAAATTTTTACTTTTAAAGTTGTACACTTTTAATCATATTGTTTGATATATCTTTTAAAACATTACAGTAACACTTATTTTCAATTTTAACCACAAATATAAAGGTTGTAGGCATTTTATTTTCCCTCTCTTTTCTTTTTGGTGCCACATTGTGTGATGTGCCCCCTGGTGGACAATGACTGTAATAGCAAGGGTGTTGTCACGTTTTTCATTTGGTAACATTTATTTTTGCACATGTAGGAGCCAGAAGTGCAGAAAACAGAAGACAAAGTGATGTGTTTATTTTATTGTCTTCTGCAGGTATGTGAAATTGTTGTTTTTGTTCATGTAATGACTGAATGTTGTCTTTTTGTTGTTCTAGACTGCCCAGTAGATGGCGCTGTTGTTCTTTTATTGCACTGTTTTTAATTATATATTTAGAAAATGTTATGTTTTGTTACTCTAAAAGAAAAATATTACTTTTCTGCCTTGTAAACCTCCTGAATGAAATATGGTAAATATAACTGAGACATATCATATAAATATAACTGTTATATTGTGAGGCTCACTTTGCTGGAGAAGCACTGTGAAGGAGCCAGAAGTGCAGAAAACAGAAGACAAAGTGATGTGTTTATTTTACTGTCTTCTGCAGGAGAACCAATAAACATTGGAGAAACAGTATTTTGACGTGCTGTCATGTGTCCAAAATCAAGCATCGTCACACAGACAAAATATATTTTACAAAATATTAAATTAGTTTAAGAAGTCTTTCTTTTTTAAACATCACCTTCCAGCACAAATATCTATTTTGGTTTCAGATGTATTTTAGCATAATACAGTATATGCAGACAAAATATATTATACAAAATATTAAATAATTGTATTTGCATAAAAATGGGTCTGTAAAGGCTTTTATCTACAGTAGTGAGCCCTGCAACTAAAATGGAATATAATCATGTGACAATAATATAATTGTGCGACAAAGAAGGCCCAAGACGATTGAACAGTTAGAGGCCTGTATTAGACATGAATGGGAGAGTATTCCTATTTCTAAACTTGAGAAACTGGTCTCCTCTGTCTCCAGACGTCTGTTGAGTGTTGTAAGAAGAAGGGGGGATGCCACACAGCGGTAAAAATGGACTTGTCACAACTTTTTTGAGATTTGTTGATGCCATGAAAATTTGAAACAACATTTTTCCCTTAAAATGATACATTCTCTCAGTTTAACCTTTTGATCTGTGATTTGTGTTCTATTCTGAATAAAATATTAGATGTTGGCACCTCCACATCATTGCATTCAGTTTTTATTCACAATTTGTTTAGTGTCCCAACTTTTTTGGAATCCGGTTTGTAAATACCAACCTTGTAAGCAGGGATGCTTTCTGCATGTGATGAACCCACTCCCACCCCCAGGCAAAAACAGTTTAGACTCTATGGTGCATTTCAGCATCCCATCCGGTGGGTCGGAATAAAAGAAAAAATAATGTGTTAAAAACCATAACCATTAATGAGTTGAGTAAATCATAAACATAGAAATGAAGTTTAAGAAGTCTTTCTTTTTTAAACATCACCTTCCATCACAAATATCTATTTTGGTTTCAGATGTATTTTAGCATAATACAGTATATGCAGACAAAATATATTTTACAAAATATTAAATTGTATTTGCATAAAAATGGGTCTGTAAAGGCTTTTATCTACAGTAGTGATCCCTGCAACTAAAATGGAAAATAATCATCCTAATGTGTGCACATGGCTGGGTCTTCCAGCACAGCCCAAACACAGCCAAGGCAACTAAGAAGACTCCATAACCACTCCTGGAGTCTTCAGACCTGAACCCATGAGAAAATCTTTGGAGGGAGCTGAAACTCAATGATGAACAGCGACAGGCCTGAAACCTGAACTATCTGGAGATGCTCTGTCTGGAGGAAAGGGCCAAAGTTCCTGCTGCAGTGTCTCCAAACCTGGTCCAGAACTACAGGACTCATATGACCTCTATAATGCAAACAAAGGTTTCTCCACCAAATATTAAGTTCTGTTTTTCTATTGAATCAAATTTATTTCATACAGTAAAACACTTACCGGTATTAATTATTTAAAAATCATATGTGGCTTTCTGGATTTTTTTTTTCTTATATTCTTTATATATACACACATTTTTGTTTTATTTAACCATTTCTCTGTACCGCTTGTCATAGTTTTGAAAAATCCCTTCATAAAATGTTTGGCGTCATTGTGGAACTTGGATATTCCCTCTTAAATATCAATCAGAAATTCTTGATGACGTCACTCCAAACCAATAAAACATGTTTTTTTTAACTTTTTTTTAAAATTGAATGAAGCAAATATAACAAACAATTAAAAAAATATCAATATAAGGGCATACAATTCAAGAACAGGAGAATTTTTTTTTTTTTTTGATATGATAATAAAATTACACAGAGAATTATTAATACCATTCTAAATAACGACAACAAAAAAGATTAAAAAAAAAGAAAAATAGCATATTGAGGAACATAGCATAATGCTAAATTAGTATTTTAAAGTATTTTAAAAACACTGACACAAAAAAAGCGTTTAGTTGGGTGATAAATCACCAGGTTTCAAGTTATTTCTAGCGATCATTATAGCTAAGGGTCAAGAAGCAGATAGGTAACAAAAAGTATCAGAACAGGACTCCTTAAATGTTTACTTTTCGCTGATGATACCACTTTTTTCTGTTCAGGTGAAGATATAGAACAAATGTTAGAATTGATAAAGACAGAATTTGTCAAGATACAAACTTGGTTTAAAATAAATAAATTATCATTAAATCTAGAAAAAACTAATTACATGATATTCGGTAATAAAAAGAAAACTGTTGATGTTCCACTCAAAATTGAGGATGTTGAGATTTGTAGAGTGAATGAGGTGAAGTTTTTGGGTGTTATCATTGATGACAAACTGACATGGAAACAACACATAAATTCTGTAAGAATAAAAATAGCTAGATCGATAGCAGTACTGTACAAAGTCAGAGACCTATTGAATGATAAAGCTCTGTATTTGTTGTATAACACAATCATTGTTCCACACTTAATCTATTGTATTGATGTTTGGGGGAAAGCGTGTAAAACAATCACAAAGCCTATTTTTGTATTACAGAAAAGAGCTGTAAGAATTATCACTAGAAAGCATTACCGTCATCCATCAAGTACATTATTTTATCAACTAAAATTATTGAAGTTCCATGATTTGGTAGACTATAATATTTTATCAGTTATGTATAGAGCTCAAAATAATGCATTACCTTTAAATATCCAAATGCACTTTGTTAAAAGACAAAGTTGTTATAATCTTAAGGGAACAGAGTTGTTTGTAAAACCACAATTCAGAACCAGTTTGAAGGGACGTTCTACCTCAATCCAGGGAATTAGATTATGGAATGGCTTGGAGAATGTAGTTAAAAATGCCAAGTCAATGTTTACATTTAAAAAAATGATCAAAACAAATGTGTTAAAAAAATATATGTGAAATAACGTAATGTGTATTGTATTAGTTAGAAAATTAGAAAGAGTTAGTCATTTTGTACTGTTAGTTAGAAAATTAAAAAGAGTTAGTAATTTTGTACTGTTGGTTGAAGAATATTATTGTTTAACCTGACTGTTGGAAAAAGTTGGTTGAAGATTATTATTGTTTACATGGTTTGACTACTGTTGTTTAATCTGATTGTTGGAGATAAGGGGCAGATATAATAAGATTTATTCTTCTTTCTGCCACCTTTCATTTTTTTTACATTTTGTACACTATCATTATGAGATTGCCTTGTATTGTTTCTTTTGTAAAAAAAATGAACAAATTTAATAAACATAAACATAAACATAAACATAAAGTAGCAAAATTCAAAAGTAGCTGAATGATTAAAAAATACTAAGAACTTAAAGTGTCTTGGCTTTTTACCATTAGTTTTAAAGTAATTGTATGCTGACTGTCAGAGAAACTGTTTTAAAGTGCACTCCATCAGTCACGACCATAAATAAGGTTTGTGCTTTTATTCTGAAACTGGCCTCTTAAACCGGAAGTCCTATGACGATTGTTTTTTTTCCTTCTTCGCTGTTAGCACAGCTGTTAACACTGATGATAATTAGTGGCAAAGCAACAACCAAAGGCTAAATATGAACGAACTAATTAAGAGAAAAGACAACTAATGGTAAGTAACACATTTTTGTAAAAAAAAAAAAAAATTAATTTAACACATTTAGAAATGTCTGAGAAATTGTTATAGTTGGTTAAAATGGCTGAAATTGGCATCGTGAATTAGTTTTTTTTTTTTTTTTTTTGGATTGTTCCCTAAAGTATTAACACAGATGTAACTAACATTCAGGTTCACCTTTTCTGAGCATCTTTTATGCAAACTTTTCAACTTTTATTTTTTCAATGATCAGAATAGTTGTGCATTTTTTCCATTACAAAAAAAAAATAAAAAATCATACTTGTAATTTTTTTTAACAAACATGCTAAGAAAAACATTTATGGATCAAGTTCAAGTGTTGCAACATTTAAAGAGTATTATTTTGTTAAAGGTAGATGTTTCTGCAGTTTAACCCAAAACTAATTCACTAACTGAAAATCAGTTGTTTTTTTTTTGTTTTTTTGTTTTGAGCCTTTCAGAATTAGTTTCATAGACATGCAAATTAATACTGGGTCTTTTAATCTTGAGGGATGGGTTAAAAAATTGGGCAAAAGTCCATATTTGATATTGATTTTTTTTATTTATTAAACTTTTTGGGTAAAATTTATAGGAATTTCATGGTGATATGTATGTTCCCTTAACAGACCTAAAATCTAACTTCTTAAAACCTTTATGATCGTCTTTCAACTTGTACAAAGATCAGCACATTTCCCCCTTTTTAAACCAGGCTGTTTGTACATTTTAGGATTGAAAGTTCTTTGTCTTCAAAAACTTTAAGGATTCTTTATTTGTCACAAATCACGTGTGGTGCATGTGGTGGAACAACTGGGTCCCAGTTACATCAAACAAAGGTATAATACAGTATGTAAAAGAAAAACAGTAATAAGAGCTAAGATATGAACTAAGGAAAAAGTTAACTAAAAAATACACTAAGCACTTGCAGTATAAAAACAATATGCTGAACAGCAGCAAGAACATGAGTCTGCACTGTAATAAAGGATTTTTGAGTGCTGTAAATACTACCCCTGCAAATTATTTTATACTACCTTAATATATTAGGCATCAATTAAATTAAAATATAATGGGTAAATCCTATCGACACTACCTAATTTTGGACTGTGACAATTCCAGCATAACAAATAGCAGAAATTGTACCCCAATATTTTGGCCGTACATCGCAATGTGCGCATGCGCAGGAAGGTCGGCTACCTCGCGCAGGCCAGCCGCGCTCAAACTGGACAGGACTTCCATTCTGAAGGCAGGTGAAAACACGGATCCTCTGCATCGAATGTAAGCAAAACTTCCATTTAATACAATTTGTTTAGTGCCAATAATGTAAATGTTGACGTATTTGATGGTTCACAAGACTTAACTGTATGTTTTATATAATATAAGTCAACGGTACACGGTAGAAACTTTAAAAATTTAGCCTACGCTAACTGCAGAAAATCAGAGTTGTCCGATTTAATCTTTACTTTTTTTAGTCTAAAACTGTGCATAAGTGGTGTTGAAGTGTACAATCAGAGTTGTCAGAGTTAATCGATACTTTTTTTGTGTTGAAAACTGTGCGTGAGTGGTGTTAAAGTCTTTTCTTCGAGTGCAAAGCTATAAGCTAACTACATCCGGTGTAGTGTCGAGTTTTGTTACCCTGCTGATCTCGTTCCCCGCCCTCAGACTTGACAACAGAAAGTGTTCCTCCTGCTCAAATGTGTACATTTTTGGCATAAAGAAACATCAGTAAATAAAAAATCTCAGCATATGTACTCAGTTGTATCTATTGAACTCCTTTGTGGTTTTATTTTAGTTATTGTTTACTGCCCGACAAGGCTAAATACTTTTAGACTATGATGTTGCCATCAGAAGATGTTTCTCCTGCTATAACGGTCTAAAAAGATCGATATATTTTTCTTTTAGCACTTAATTAAAATGCTTGTTGTTAAAAACAACCATGGTTAGGAGGAAAACGAAAGGAAACCGTTTTGAGAACCAACCTTGCCGGGGAAACATATTTCGACACAACACCGGCCGGACGCATGCGCAAAACGCTGCGTTCCGTTGAAATTTTTTTTCTCTCGAAAGTTAAAGTAAGCGTTGGTCAGCTCTAGAGAAACCAGACCTCTGATCTGTGATCGTTACTTTTTTTGTGTTGAAAACTGTGCGTAAGTGGTGTTAAAGTCTTTTCTTCGAGTGCGAAGCTATAAGCTAACTACATCCGGTGTAGTGTCGAGTTTTGTTACCCTGCTGATCTCGTTCCCCGCCCTCGGACTTGACAACAGAAAGTGTTCCTCCTGCTCAAATGTGTACATTTTTGGCACAAAGAAATATCAGTAAATAAAAAATCTCAGCATATGAGTTGTTTAGGTCGTTTGAACTCCTTTGTGGTTTTATTTTAGTTATTGTTTACTGCCCGACAAGGCTAAATACTTTTAGACTACAGTATGATGTAGCCGAAGATGTTTCTCCTAACAGGTGTAGTGTCGAGTTTTGTTTCCCCGCCGATCTCGTTCCCCGCCTTCAGACTTGACAACAGAAAGTATGGCTAATGGCTAAGTTTATGTTTGCTAATGCTACTTTTTGTCTCCACAGATACTGCATCTTCCATAATATTCGACCCATCACCCTCTCATCAGAGGTAAAATGAGTATTGAAAGACTTAACTGTTACCTAAGTAGAATACTCTTAACATTATTAGAATTATTTTAATAATTATAGCAATACAAGTCAAATTACTATTTTATTTAACTATAATTACAAACTTTACTACATAAAAAGTACTCGGTACCAAGTACTTTTAACAGTAGGCTTTGTGTTTAATGTGTTAGCAATGGTGACCTAATGATGGGCATATTGAGTATTTTTCCAAACAGCTATCAGTAGGAATGGGTGTTGTTGAATATACATAAATAAAATCAGAAAATGATTATTCAAAATATTTTCAACCTATACATTTCAAAATTAAAGTATTTAATGTTTAAATGGGTATATATATATATATATTTTTTTTTTAACAAATCAATTATATGCCACCAGCTTTTCTGGGCCCCAGAGATGGACTGATGCAAAGTTGAACTTGTAAATAATGGAATGCTGTGGCAGGTCAAAAAGGAACAGGACTGTCTAAATTGTTGAGCACAAAGTTCAGAAGCCAGCCTTTGTGATAGAAGGCGACTACTTTATTTGCGACCTGATAGTGCAACTAACAAATATTTCCAGTCGCACTAGTGTGCCCAGTCGTTCAAGGAGGAGGGGGAGCAGTTGCCCGCTGAAACAAAAAGTCTGTGTCTCCTAATAAATCAATCTAGCAGCATCAACACAGCCTTACAATAACTGTTGTCTTAATTATCTGCTTAGGATTTGTCAGTAATGAACGTGTTTTTTTTTGTTGGTTTTTTTTGGGTATCTTTGCATGTTTGCTAGATCAAAGAGGAGTTCCTTCGTATTGCAGCCATTCCTCTGGAGGAGACATTTGTGCAGAAATTCGATGAGTATACGCCACAACTTCTACAACTGCTGCGTGGAAAAGGTGGAGTTGCAGGTCACAGGATTCACACTATTCTGGACACTTTAAATCAGGTATATTGTTGTTTAATATTATCATAAATTTGCAAAGACCTGTTTGCATAAAACTAGTTGGAAGTTGGAATTGTAAAAATGGCTTAACTACTACCGTACACAAAACTTTTGTAAAAAAAAAAATATATATATATATACAGCGTTTCCGCTACATGTAATTGATTGTGGTGCACCGCCACGGTACAATGAAAGCCACTACACTTTCAAGATGGAAGTACGTTGTGGATCTACCTTTGTCGACAAAACCAGCTTTAAGTCGTTTGAATATGATGCCACAAACTTGGCGTATTTATCTTTAGGCAATTTTGGCTATTCTTCTTTGCAGTTTTCAGCGGCCATTTTAAAATATCTCCAGCGATATTGAATCAGATTCAAGTCTGGACTGTGGTTTTTGGCCACTATTTTCTGGATGCACTGTAGATTGAATTGGTTGAATTTGAATTTGTTGGAAACAATTATATTGTCATCCATAAAGTACTGGTACCCACCTTCTTGCTAAATTAGTTTAACAACAAAAAAAGTGAAATGTTCAAAATGTTTCATTTTCTGAAATGTAATAGTATAAACACCTTTGACTTAAAGGTTCAGTATGCAGTTTCTGTAGAACTGCAGCAGTTAGAAATATTTTCAACAGGCAAAGCATTCTGATCCCTCCCCCTCAGAGCCATATGTGGCTCTGCCCCCTTGTGGTCTGTTGAATTTCAAATTCAAGCTCTGTTTTTATTGGCTGATTCAAATTCAAGCTCTGTTTTTATTGGCTGGTTACAAACTCTGTTTTTATTGGCTGGAAAATGGCGGGTCACCTTTTCTTTTTAGAAATGCTTATTTACCACCTGGAGAAGCAAGGGGACAATATTTTTTTTTATTTTTTTTTCAGAGATTACCTGGCTAACATCAGTCTGTCAGGAGGTAGTGACAGAGTGAAGAAATATGTTCATAAAAAAAGCTACATACTGCAGCTTTAAGCTGTACACATTTTCACTAAACATTTAGATTTACCTGACAAGATTTACCTGACTAAGGTTGAATGAATTTAAGGCACCTTTTTAAAGTGACTAAACACATTTTTATACATTTATTTACAGTCCCAGAGTGTTGAGATAAGAAGAGATGTTGTCATTCGTGGTCTTATTGAGTACCTTGGAGAAAACCAAGAAGATCTCTTCCTTGACTGCCAGGTATGTTATGAAATGACTGATCATCTCAAGATGTTCACGTTTTTTTCTCTCCTTTCTTGTCATCTTCTTTCATCTCCTTTTTTTTCACACTACACCTAAAAAGTAACAATCTAATCAAGTCAATGCACAACTTCAGTTGCTACAGCTAGAAACTAGCAGTCATTCCCAAAATCTGGGTGTAGTGATGGACTCTGACCTGAACCTTCAGAGCCACATGAGGCACATATCTCCAGAGGCACAGCTCGAATTAGTTCGGCTCAGTTATACTGCATCTCCATGTCAGTGTGTCCCTCACAGACAGAAACTGGAAGTTGGTTCCACAAGAGAGCAGCTTAATAACTAAAAGCTCAGCCTCCCATTTTAGAAAATCTAGGAACCAGAAGTAAACCTGCAGTCTGACAGTGAAGTGCTCTGTTAGGAAAATATAGAACAATAAGATCTTTAATATAAGATGGAGCTTGGTTGTTGAGAGCTTTAAATAAAGTTGGTTTTCTGATTGATACACAATAATCAGCTTGTGTTGAACAAGAAAACTGATTTATATTGAAACATCTTGTTGCTGATATACTATATTTAAAGTGGTCCCTGTTTTTTTTTTTTTTTTTTTACAACCAAACATGAAGGACGAACAAGAGGACTACGTGGACCAAACCATGAAGGTCCTTGTGATCCATAATCCAATGGCCGAGGAGGATCCTGCAGAAGTGTCTGTCGTGATTGAGGTAAACCGAGTCCTCAGTGGGTGTGGAAACAGAACAAAAGCATGTGTTCTGTTTATGGGTCTGATCTACGCCCTCAACCTCGAGTATCCAAAGACGCTTAAAAACACATTTGATGTTTTCCAAAAACTTTTGCTGGAGCTTGATGGAGCAAAGCTATGCAGAAAGGTCCACACTCTCAAAGGAAAACTCATGGATTGTATGTAAGTTTTTATTTAATCATTCCACGAACAGAACGTTTTAATCAGTTACTGTATTTGAGTTTTATAGATTTGCAAAGTACATGTTTGTTCGGTTATTTTTATTTCTGCTGGTTCTCAGAAATATTTGAAACGTTGTGTTCCAAAATCCTCCCCGTGACACACAGATTACGGATACTTTGAACTGACAGGTAGCTATGTAGAGAGCCAAAACTGACATAATTATAAATAAAGCAGAAGTATATAAATAGATCAATAAATAAATAAATCCACTTAAAATGCTCAAATTAAATTAAAAAAGAGAACTTTAACTTATTTTTTATAATTTTATTGGCAGTCTTGATTTTTTCAGCTTAGTTCCAATAAATTATGTTTTAGCACATAATTTACTTTACTGTTTTTTCCTGTTACTTGGACACATTTTTTATATATTTTTTTATATTTCTTGACCACAAGTCTTTATTTCGATGTTGTTTTTAC
>JBBPBX010051148.1:10685-24688 GCA_038048925.1 Garcialebias charrua | reverse complement strand
AAGTCAAAAGTCAAAGTCAAAGTCAACTTTATTGTCAGATCTGCAATATGTACAGTGCAGGACATACACAGGACCGAAATTGCGTTTCTCTCAGTCCCTCGGTGCAACAGTAAACATCTAAACATTGAAACACTGAAACATATAATAATAGACATAAGCATAAAATAGTAAACCTAACACTGTCCTGAGTTTTTTGCATAGTGGTATAAGAGTATGTATTATATTACAATATACTTTTTTCTACAAAGTATAACAGTGATATATGGGTTTGCACATTTTCAATATTTTGATATACATTACACTATGATTACAGTGTTTCACTAACACATTTCTTTTTCTGTTCGGATTGAAGCAGCCGCTTCAGTTTCAACCCGAACAGAAAAACCGTGACACAACGACACAAGTGTGTGGCGACGCACATCTCGAGAAGGAGTCAGAGGTAGCAGGCTAGGCTAGGCTCCAATGCGCGGTAAGATTTCACTTCAAAATGACTGTCAGAATGTGACTGAACAAGTTTTCACAAGCCAAGACAAAGCAGATAACATAACTGATAAAAGAGGAAAGACTAATTCAGCGGTTTGGAAGTGGTTCAGATAAACTGCAGGTTTCAGTGTGCTGCACAATGTACCAGAGAGTCGTTCCAACTAGCAGTGGGAGCTCATCTAACGTGTTCCACGCTTCCACTTGATAGAATATGAGTCAGAAGATGAAGCACAATGAAAGTTTGAACCAACGTGTCCCTGAAACAACAGCCCCAGCTGTATCAAAAGAGAAACGCATGCAGCAAACACAGTTATGTTGTTGTTTGAAGTTAAAACTATCAATACTGCAAAGTTGAGTTTTATGTTTATTTGATGGTGATTTCAAATTTATTTGAAGGATAAATATAAATAAAAGGTGAACATTAATTTATTTGTACAGTTTGTACAGTTTTTCTGAGGCTTTAATATTGTTCATATCGCTATCAGATTTATATCGTTATCGACCAAAATTAAGAAACATATTGTGCTAAAAGTTTTGGCCATACCGTCCACCCTATAGCTGGTAGTATTTACTCCAAAGTATTTACGCTCTGATTTGTTGAGTACAATTTGCAAATAAAAATATTAAATTGAACTGGTAAACTTACCAAATGTCTAATTGTTAGTAGAAGTGTAGTAAAATTTTGCAGAAGCCGTGTGTTGTTTGAACAGTCAGCTCTGTCTTCATGATGCTCCAACACTCTGCTTGATCCCCAACATTTATTCTCAACAGTTATCTCACTTGTTCTCTTTTCTTCTGTTTAGCAGCAGATTCACTCTTATATTTCACTTGTTCTCCGAGATTTTGCGCTTGTCTGATTCCACCATATTTGTTTACGTACGCAGACTGCCGTCAGTCTAACGTACAGTATATCAACGTTACTCAAGCATCCACCTGCAGGTTTTCAGTGGATCCGCTTTGTTTACACTGAATGTGTACCTGCATTTCAGAATAGTATGTCAATAAATCAGAAAAAAATACAATAAAATACTAAAAGAAACTTTTAAAATGCACCTTTTTACATTTGATTTCAAAATTTGCAACGAATACCTTTAATGTTCGCAATGGTGCAAAATGTATTTATTTTTATTCCATGCATAAGTTGGCAATAAGAAATTCAAACACAGCAGCACAGTTACAAAACTGAAACAGACACTCTTGTCTAACCGTACTACCACCAACGCAAGATTAAATTATCACACTTGCACCTATCACAATGCATTTATTTATTCCTGCATCATCCATCCTCACTCCGCACACAGATTTTCCTCTCCTCGTGTAGACCAGGCTGCGCTCAGCAGGTTACTATGAGCTCCCAGTTCATCCTCCACCTCTCTAGGAGCAAGTGACATCATCTAAAACGTGTCTGTCCATAATAAGATTTCCCCTAAGAGATGTGTGCTGTAGCTCCACTATTCCACCCACTTTCACAGAAACATTAAGTCGCATGAAAGCTCTGTTGGACTGAGTTTAGATGAGGCAATTCCACAGGAGCTCTCTTGACTGTAATCTGCTGCAGAAGGTTGCAGATGGCTCTGTAGTGAGTATTAAGTACAGTTAGTCCCCGACTTACGAGTAGGGCTGGACAATTAATTGCATTTGCAATAATATCGCAATATGATAAAAAGAGATTTTCTAATCGCGAAGGCTGCAATTTGACTGATCACGTGACACAAATCTTTATCAACACTTTAAAAAAAAACACACAATGACATTTACGATGGTTGCATGGCTAGAATGACAACAACCAGTGCTTCGACTTCAAGTAAGCAAAGTATCAGCCGACAGGGATCACTGACCAAACTGTTTGAACTTCAAACAGTAATTTTTTTATATTTTTTTATTAACTGTCATGTGAAGTTCAGACAGTAGTTAGGAAGTTCACTTAACATGTTTACTATTATGTTTATGAAACAAGAAAAAATAGAAATGGTGAAAAGAAAAGGCATGGATTTGTTTGCTTTATTGTAATCTCTGCTCTGACATTGTTTATTATAAAACAGATTGATTTATCGCTTCTGTTTGTTAAAAATTACTTGAGAATATATTTTAAAAATCGCGTTGTAAATCGCAATTGCAATTTATAGAAAAAAAATGCAATTATATTATTTTCAAAATCGATCACCCCGACTTACGAGCGAGTTTTGTTCGCACGAGGTGCTCGTAACACGAAACCTCGTATGTCCGAACACGAAACACGTGTTGCTTGTCCGGATTTTCAGTCGTAAGTCTGAAAATTTATGCTAGCGCTACTACGAACACTCGTTTTTCAACACAAACATACATACTAGTTCTTAAACATGCTCAGAAACTTGTTTACAAACTGTTAGCTAACACACTTTCATCTAAAAACACATACCAGTGCTGTATTTTCTGTATGTTCTGTACAACTTTACTGTTTGTCAGTCAGCTCATAAGTCGATGCGCTCGTAAGTCGATGCGCTCGTAAGTCGGGGAGTACCTGTAATTGTCAACCAGTTAAAAACAAAATGTATTGATATTACCTCACAGTTAGAAAAAGATGTGTTTAAATGTTGCAATTGCAACTATGGATTCCATGAGTAACTATATTTCCAGCAGAATCAAAAGGATCCAATCTGAACCAATCAGGCTGGAATGCAATCAAAAAGAAAGGAAAGAAAAAAAAAAAAAAGAAGAGATGATGAGAGAGTGAATCCAATCCCCTCTTGGATCACACACTACAATGAGGTTTAAAATGAAAAAGTCGAGTGTGTGCCTTATCTCACAAGGCGACAACTATACCGTCTCCATTTGATGATGGTCGCAGCAATTAGACGACGCCGAGAACGGATTAAGTCTGATGAGAAATTGTTGCACAACTCAGCTGGGAGGTGAAGTTTGCACGGCCAAAAGGGACCAGACTATTACCTGGCACGGTATGATTAAATTTCACGGTGGTTTCACTGATAAAGATGTAAAGGCTTACCTGAGAGCATCTCCAGCGGTGTTTCATGACGTTTCTCCCTGTGAGTACATCCATGGTATAGCTCCAGTGCGGTTTACATGTTGACACCTTCAGCCCAGCTGCTCGTGTAAAGTCGGCTTCTTCAAAGTGCGACTGAAGCTCAACAACTCGCCTCTCGCCAACTCTGAACACCGCCGCGCGCTCTGCCCATCCTCAGCAACAAAAAGCTTCGAGTCCAAACAAGACCTGTTCCCCCGCGCCCCTCTGCCCGGTCCAGTTGGCGTGGCCAGCAGCACATGAGGCAGGTGTAGCCAAACCCCGGAGTCCTGGTGGAGGGGGCTTCGAACAAGGAACCCCCCCTCTATAAAGTACGCACGGTTTTATTTACCACCGCAAATATACTCGGTCGCTTTTACAGAGAGATAGAGCTTTACCGTCCGACTGGAATCGGTCTGATCAAGCGCAGTTCTAAACTGCAGCGCGTGCAGCAGCAGCGCGCGGGACATCAAAGGCGGATCATGGCACGAGCTCAGCTCATGGACTGACATCAGCAACAACAAGGCTCATTTATACTGGCTTTATTTTTTTATTTATTTAATCAAGATGGTGCTAACAGCCTGTGTTTGGATCTTTTAAATTAATTGTTCAATTACAACAACAGTAACAACTGTTTTATTTTGCGTAATTAAAATAATAAAAACAGCTTGAATCAGAATGTGGATGAACACTATGTATCCTGTTATGACTCTAATAAAAGGTTCAACAGATCAGCAAATCAAGACATTTTCAAGATTCAAGATTCAAGTTCATTTATTATCCCCGAGGGGCAATTACATTTGCAGTCAATAGGTGTGCACAGTTTCATATGCACTTACACACACATGTACATATAAATACAAGACAATAAGACATTAAAATAGCAGTGTTAAAATTAGTGTAAATGGTAAATGGAGCTTATTTATATAGCGCTTTCTAGCCCCCTGTGAGGAGCCCCAAAGCGCTTTACAATACCAGCCATCCACCCATTCATTCAGACATTCATACACCGGTAGTGGTAGCCTGCCTTGCAAGGCGCCATCCAGACCTACCGGGAGCAACTCGGGGTTAAGTGTCTTGCCCAGGGACACAACGACACATGGTGGGCGGATGCGGGATTCGAACCTCCAACCTTCCGATCAGGGGTCGACTGCCATTACCACTACACCACGGCCGCTACACCACGGCCGCAATGCAGTGTGCATTAAGAAACCTGATTGCTACTGGGATAAATGAGTTTTTAAATCTGTTTGTTCTACATCTGGGTTGTAGAAACCTGCGTCCAGATGGAAGCAACCTGAACTCGTCATGAAGTGGGTGATCAGGGTTTGCCAGAATCTGCCTGGCCTTATTGACTGACCTCACCTTGTGTAGGTCTGCGAGGTTCTTTTAGGTCTATGCCAGCAGTTTTGCTGCACATCCTGACAATCCCCGAGAGTTTGCTTTTGTTCTTACAGGTCAAAAGTCCAAACCAACAGATGAAGGAAAGGTTAAAATAGACTCAAGTAATTTCTATTTCTATTTCATCTAATGATAAACTACGAAAATGTATTTAGCTATTAATAAATTATTGCATCCCCATTAGTTAATGTATTAGTTAAATATTTTATGCTATTTACAGTCTATAGGACAGGGGTCTGCAACCAGCGGCTCTGGAGCCACATGCGGTTCTTTGGCCCCTCTGCAGCGGCTCTTTCAAGCTTTGACCAAAACTGACACTGAATTTTATTGGTTGTTATAACAACAACTAAAAGGGCTAGTTTTAGCAGTTTTCCTGTAATTTATTTTGCAAATATATGAATACTATAAACATTACAAGGAGTAAAACATACTCACTTTCACTTCATGCTTTATTTCTTCAAAATAGGATACGTAATTTTTCTACATTTAAAAAAACTCACATAAGAATGCATAGTTTATTGTTTTAGTTTAAGAAACTGAGCAAAAACTATATTCATTTGTCCTTATTTACAAGAATTTCATCTTTTATTTTGTGAGAGTGCAAAAATATCAAGAAATATTAAAACTCTTTAGAGATTTTTGGTTTTATAAAATCACCCCTACTTTCCAGAAAAGTGCCCTCCAACAAACTTAAAGTGGTCTGTGGACCACCAGTTAGAATCCCTGTTGTAGCAGGTGTTGTGGCTGCAGACATGGTTAATTTAGTGAAGAAATGGGCAGAAATGGCTCTTTTCATCGTAAAGGTTGCAGACCCCTGGTCTAGGAAGTTGAGGGGAACTTAGTGGTCACTCTATTTTTTATCATTATCATATATTAAAGTGTATATATGAAAAGTGTCAAACTTTAGTTTTTTTTTTACATTAATCTGCCTGCTCTTAGTCAACTGACAAAAAGTATTAAAATAGTTTGATTTGTACCAAAAAAGATCAAAATTTACCTTCTTTTTTTTTTCAGGTGCAGCATTTTCTTCACATTTAATCATTGAATTTATAAGTGATCGCCTTCATAGCTGCGATCAATATGTGTAAACTGCATGGCTGAATCTTGAACAAGAAAAATCTTAAGTATTAAGTAAGAAAATCTTCATGCTTGTATGTGTATGCAAACCAAACCAAAAAGATAATGATTTATTTTACATAAATGATGAAGATAAATCAAAGTAAACAGGACATGGAAGGCAGTGTTGTAGTCAAGACCACCTAACCCGAGACCAAGTCAAGACCAAGACCAGAGTGTACCAAGACCGAGACAAGACCAAGACTTTTGGGGTCTGAGACCAAGTTGAGACCAAGACTGAGGGAGGGCGAGATCAAGACAAGACAAAGACCTCAAATCTTGGCGCTTAATCTTTTCACAGATTATCTGTCTTATATTATAGTGTCATGATAGTGACAGTTTTAACAAATACTGTATGTAAAAGACATAACTTTTATGGTAAATGGACTGTACTTATATAGCACCTTTCTATCTTATCAAGATACTCAAAGCACTTTACACTCCAATCTGTGCCTCATTTACCCATTCAGCACTCTTTTTCATTCAACCTTTATTTAGGCAGGTTAATCTCATTGAGCCTCAAGGACTCATTTACAAGAGGGACCTGTCTACAAACTAAAGAATGATGACAACAGTAACTGTAGAATTTCCTTGGACAATCAACAATAGACAAACATAAGAGAGAAATACAGAATTTTTTTAACAAGTTAAAACAAAGATATCCATCCATCCATCCATTTTCGTCCGCTTATCCGGGGTCGGGTCGCGGGGGTAGCAGCCTAAGTAGGGAGGCCCAGACTTCCCTCTCCCCAGCCACTTGGAGCAGCTCCTCTGGGGGAATCCCAAGGCGTTCCCAGGCCAGCCGAGAAACATAGTCCCTCCAGCGTGTCCTGGGTCTTCCTCTGGGTCTCCTCCCGGTGGGACATGCCCGGAACACCTCACCAGGGAGGCGTCCAGGAGGCATCCTAACCAGATGCCCGAGCCACCTCAACTGGCTCCTCTCGATGTGGAGAAGCAGCGGCTCTACTCCGAGTCCCTCCCGGATGACTGAGCTTCTCACCCTATCTCTAAGGGAGAGTCCAGACACCCTGCGGAGAAAACTCATTTCAGCCGCTTGTATCCGAGATCTCGTTCTTTCGGTCACAACCCAAAGCTCATGACCATAGATGAGGGTGGGAACGTAGATCGATCGGTAAATTGAGAGCTTTGCCTTTTGACTCAGCTCTCTCTTCACCACGACAGACCGGTACAGCGCCCGCTTCACTGTGGACGCTGCACCTATCCGCCTATCGATCTCACGCTCCAGTTTTCCCTCATTCGTGAACAAGACCCCGAGATACTTAAACTCCTCCACTTGGGGCAGGACCTCCTCCCCGACCCGGAGAGGGCATGCTACCCTTTTCCGGCTCAAGACCATGGCCTCGGATTTGGAGGAACTGATCCTCATCCCGGCCGCATCACACTCGGCTGCAAACCGCTCCAGTGAAAGCTGTAGATCACGATCTGGTGAAGCCAATAGGACCACATCATCTGCAAAAAAACAGAGAAAGATATCAAAGTAGCAAAACAGACAGATTATAAGGTAGAAAAATCAAAAACAGGAACATGTCTGCATTGATTCTTGCCAGGAGTCCAACAGATTCTTAAAGCCATTTAGAGAAGTCAAGGCCGAGAGCGTCAGATCTTTTTGTAAGATATTCCAGGAAGCAGGAGCGGAATATAGGAGAAGGCCCTTTTGCCAAGCTCAGTCCTCACTGACGGAACACTGCAGGTAATCATGTCCTGAGAGCGCACACTTTAGATGTATGAAGGAAGCAGACCAAGAAGCGATTTAAAGATGAAAGTGTACCAGTGGAAGAGTCTGCGTGAGGTTAATGATGTCCAGTTAACCAGTGAATACAGGGTGCAGTGGTGGGTACGATAATCACAGCCAGTTATGATAGACAGCATCCAACATCTGCAGGGTGGTTGTAGGAGCGTTCATGTAGATAATGTTACCGTAATCAACTAGATCTTTACAAAGATAATTGAACAAATCATTCTAAAGAGACTAATCGGTGCTTTATCACATTCATATCTCGATTGGACACACATTGGAGGCAATGAGGGGTTCAATGTCTTGCACAGGGATACTTCAGCATTTGTCTACTGGTGGATTCAAACCCCCCAAGTTTTGCATTGCAGGATGACTGCTCTACCACTCAGCCACAGCCACCCATTTATAATTTTTTTTTAAATAAAAGTTGCATATTGCAACTTTAAGTTTGCTTTTGAATTAATGTATCAGCTTTTATACATTTTCTAAGCTACAGTACATAACAAATAAATCAAACATCCAATGGTTTTTGCACAATAATTTTCATGTCATGTGACCCACAGACACAAACCTTATATTAACTCTGCTAGACCTGACAGACGAGGCACCCTCACTTATTTCTCATTTTAAAGGTGCAGTCTGCAGTTTCTGTAGTGCAGTCTGTAAGTTTTCTAAAAATATATTTTTAACATATTTCTTCACTTTGTCACTATCTCCTGACAGACAAAATAATCTTTGAAAAAACTATAGTCCCCTTGCTTCTCCAGGTGTTACTAAAAGCATTTCTAAAAAGCCACAGTGACCCGCCGTTAACCAGCCAATAAAAACAGAGTTTGTAACCAGCCTATAAAAACAGAGCTTGAATTTGAATCAGCCAATAAAAACAGAGCTTGAATTTGAATTCAGCCAATAAAAACAGAGCTTGAATTTGAATTTCAGCAGAGCAAGGGGGAGCAGAGCCATATATGGCTCTGAGGGGGAGGGATCAGAATGCTTTGCCTGTTAAAAAATTTTCTAAGTGCTGTGTTCTACAGAAACTGCAGACTGCTGTACCTTTAAAGCATTTTCTAATTTTACGTACTGTAATTTATTTGTTCAAAAATCGTGGGTTTTACTCAACAACTAATTAGAAAATGCTTTGAAATGGTAAATAATGATGGTGTCTTGTGTGACAGGTCTATTAGAGTAGCTTAACATTAGTTTTGTGTCACTGGGTCAAATGATGTAAAATATGTTTTGTTTTGTTTTCTGAAGAGTGTGTGGTTCGGTAATTTCTTGACGGTTCCTGAGCCAACCCTTACGTCTCGGAGGAGAGGCAGATTGAAGCTAGATTTATAGTCGACGTGTCGCGCAGCTCGCGAGGGTGCGCGTACCAAAAGTGACGCAATATCGCAGTCCCCGCCCCTGCGCATTGGCCCCGCGCGTGGGATTAGCGCGTGTCGTGCACCTCTGAATTTTTGAAACTCCGCAAGCCTAGTGCGCGCGCCGTGGGCGCTACGATTTGATTGACAGGTCCCCACCGACAGCCTTCACCCTCTTCACGCCGGAGCCTGCAGCTGTTTGCGCCGCTGTGGTCGTGGAGACGGCGTCGCGACGCATGGAGGAATGTTTTGTGACACAAATGTATTGAATTCTCCTTCATTCCTGATCTGGAGTCGGACTTTTCTTTTGTTTTTTCGCCAAAAGTCACGTGATCGCTTTCTCCTCCGCTGACTCCATGCATTAAAACCGCAAATAAAGACAACAGTTCAGCACGCGAGCGGAAAGCTATTTGTTTTTGTTGTGTGATTTCAAACAGTTCTTCTTTTACGGTAGATTTCTTCTTCTACACCTTTCTTGCAACATATGCACAGGTTTTAGAGGGTACTGCCTCCTTCTGGTCTGTAAAAGAACAGCACTTTGCCATGCGCCGCCGTGCGTCAACCATAAACACAGTGGCAAAACTGTGAACGCATTTCGCCGCACGGCTGAGTGCACGCGCGGCGCGCGCGCTCCAGCCTGCGGACCAAAGCGCAAGTATAACTAGGCCTTGAGCGCAGCTCACCGAAATCACTGCCTGCTTCAGATCGAGCGAGAGGAACACATCGCCGAAGCCACGGAGCTCGAATGTCCAACGACCAACGTAAAACTAACTTAACCGCGAAGGAGAATTGAGGCTCCAGCAGAACATGAACAGTTCAGAAACAATTTGAAATGAGAAAAAAAATCTAGTTATTAACTGATGAAGTCGTGTTTTAGACTGCTTAGTGTTAGTGAATCTATACCCAAAGTGCAGCCGTGACTGGTTCTGAACAAAGCTTGAATGAGACACTCCCCTCTCTTCTAGGTACTGCGTACTAGTGTAGAATATTTTTGTGGTACGCAGTACCAGACTGTACCGGTTTACTTTCACCCCTGGTTGGGTTACGTTCTGTTGTCTGTATTGTTCTGTTGGTACAGAACAGCATTTGAGTGAAAGGGGGTGGGCGTGACAGTGGTAACAAAAACATATTTAGCAATGAGTCACGTTATCACTTGAATGTGATTCATGATATTTCCACAGTTGATGTCTGGACTGGTCGTGAAATAAAATCCTGAGTCCTCAATGTCGACGACCGAGACCAGATGCGGTCGAGTCCGAAACAAGACAGATACCATCAAAAAGTGGTCTTGAGACAGGTCTCAAGATCAAGACTGGTCTCAAGTACAACACTAATAGAAGGTATAAGTAATCACTAAATGTTAATTAAAACATTAATTAAATAAATTGTTAGTTGCTATTTTCTCACTTGCTTTCTATCAATCATCACTTAATTTTAAGCAGCAAGACACTTCTTTGATTGGACCTTTTTGAAAATATATGCAGAATCTCCATGTTTTGACATGTCATCATAAAACAAAAATTAACAAATGCTCATTCATTGGCTTTAATTCAGCTGTAAAAGCTTTCTGTTATAAAGTTTCTTGTCTTGCGGACTCAAAAACGCAAACCCAGGCACACGTGACTTAGTGAAACTAACTTTAATTATCAAAAATCTGGCAAGTAGCAAAATAAAAACAGAACTAAGTGGGTGCACAGAGATGCACAACAATCCAAAATGGCTGCAAAACTAGAGCATACACAGGATCTAAATGCTAAGTGGAGAAAACAAGGAGTATAAATATATACAGTATGCTGGGAGGAATAAGCGCTCAGTGACTGTAGAATGATTGACAAAATGAGGGACGGAGCTGGAGCCAGGGAATACTGAAGGGAAACAATGATGGATAACTAGAAAACAAAAACAAATTGTTCCTAGAATACAATTAAACTCAGTAGCAAAAGCTAAGATATATTTATTCAACCGTTATTTATACAGGTTAGTCTCACTGAGCCACGAGGACTCATTTACAAGAGATCCCTATATATGCATGTACATTTATGAGGAAAGAAATAAAATAAAAACCTACAAAAGCACATCAGAAAATCTGCAATCCTTACATTTAAAAAAAAAATCCACTAATAATTGCTGAAAAACAAATTGTGCTAAATTATGTATGTTGTAAAATGTCCAAAAAAGCACGTGAGATTTTTTTGTGCATGGAGATCTTCATACTCTTTTAGTGACCTGGACAACTTTGATGTCTGTCACTCTGTTCCTTGCAGTGAATCAATTCAGTTTATATATACAGGGGGTCCCCGACTTACGAGCGAGTTCCGTTACTACGACTATCTCGTAAGGCGAAAATTCATATGTCGGAACACGAAACACGTGTCGCTCGTAAGTCCGGATTTTCGGTCGTAAGTCGGAAAATTTATGCTAGCGCTACTACAAACATTCGTTTTTCATCACAAACGTTCATACTAGTTCATAAACATGCTCAGAAACTTGTTTCCAAACGGTTAGCTAACACACTTTCATCTAAAAACACATAAAAGTGCTGTATTTTTTGTATGTTCTTTACAAATTTACTGCTCGTTCGCCAGCTCGTAAGTCCGGAACCTCGTATGTCAGGGCGCTCGTAAGTCAGGGACCCCCTGTACTGTATATATATACAGGTAGTCCCCGACTTACGAGCGCTCTTACTTACGAGGTCCCGGATTTACGAGTATGCATCTCATTTAAAAAAATATATATATATATATATATATTTTTTTTTACTTTTTATTTTATTTTATTTTTTATAAATGAATACATGTAATGTACAGTACTGGACAGTCACCAAGCACTTAGCCTATCCTAACACAGTTTTTAAAGATGAAGGAATGAGTTGAATTGTCTCCCTTTTCCATAAAGGGAGCTAGCTCCCTTTATGGGAATGGAGCCTGCAATGTACAGTACTGTACATTTATCTATTTATAAATAAAAAACAATAAAAAATAAAAATACTGTATATACAGTACTGTATATTTTTAATAAATAGATAAATGTACAGTACTGTACAGTCACCAAGCACTTAGCCTATCCTAACACAGTTTTTAAAGATGAAGGAGTCAGTTGAATTGTCTCCCTCCTCCCTGCAGGCTCCATTCCCATAAAGGGAGACAATTCAACTCATTCCTTCATCTTTAAAAACTGTGTTAGGATAGGCTAAGTGCTTGGTGACTGTCCAGTACTGTACATGTATTCATTTATAAAAAAAAAAAAAAGTAAAAAAAAAAAAATAAAATATTTTTTTTTTTTACTATGTGATCCTACTTACAAATTTTTGACATACGAGCGCCCCCTAGGGACGGAACTCGCTCGTAAGTCGGGGACTACCTGTATTATATATATATATATATATATATATATATATATATATATATATATATATATATATATATATATATATATATATATATATATATATATATAGTATATATATATATATATATATATATATATATATACAGGTAACCCCCGACCTACGACCCCATCGACCTGCGAACCACGGGACCTACGAACATATCATATTTAATAAAAATATGAATTAAAAAAAAAAAAATTTTTTTTTTTTTTTTTTTGTTTAAATGTTCTTAATTTCATGTGTACATCACTTTGTTGCAGCTCTGGTTGTTTTAAAGGCTTTATAAATAATAATTATGATAAAAAAGATCATTTCTGATCATTTTTGAGCAATCTTGGGCAACAGGAAGTAGGTCTTCAGTTTACACGGTCACAAATTAATGTAGAACACCGGACGCTATTTTAGGTTCAGTCACTGGGGTCTCCGGTCACAAATTAATGTAGAACACCGGACGCCATCTTAGGTTAGCTGCCGAGAGCCGGACGAAGACTGGTGACCAGGATGGCTTCATATGGATTAATTACTAGCTGGAAACGTCTCTGTGAACTTTGTGGATGTCTCAGGCAGCAGCGGATTTATCGCCGATCGTGCCAGGCCGCCGTGCGAACACCTCCGGCCGGCCTGGCTACACCTCCGGCCTGGCTAGCTCCAGAGCTAACACTGGAGCTAACACGGGAGCCGGCCTTTTGAACACTGGTGACCAGGATCGCATCATATGGATTAATTACTAGCTGGAATAGCTCTGTGGACGTCTCAGGCTGGAGCAGCGGCTGGAGCAGCAGCTGCAGATTGATCGCGCCGCCGCTCCAACACTAGCTCATGGCTTGGCTAGCAGAAGCTAGCCAGCTAGCTAACACAGGTCTGGAGCAGCTGCGGTGGCTTGCCGGCCCCCGCGCTGCTTGGCCCGAAAACAATCAACGCATGGCAACCTATGTCGGCTTTGACCATCTCAAAGTAAGAAAATATATTTTTATTTATTCTGTAAATGTGAATAGCAATGTTTAACATTACAGTACACTACTTACATGCTTAAATGTGTGCGCGCGCTCCGTTAGCATGATAAATAAAGGTTGAATGAATGAATGAATGAATAATTTTTTTTTAAATATAATTTTCACCCCCTACCTACGAACGGATCGAGCTGCGAACGGTTCTTAGGTCCCAAACTCGTTCGTAGGTCGGGGGTTCCCTGTATATATATATATATATATATATATATATATATATATATATATATATATATATATATATATATATATATATATATATATATATATATATATATATATATATATATATATATATATATATATATATATATATATATATATATATATATATATATATATATATATATATATATATATATATATATATATATATATATATATATATATATATATATATATATATATATATATATATATATATATATATATATATATATATATATATATATATATATATATATATATATATATATATATATATATATAT